>JAJOZX010000667.1:647500-957500 GCA_023014485.1 Bathynomus jamesi
TTTTAGGTGTTGACACACATTAATTCGATCACGTAAGCAACATTGAACATTACGTAGGACGTCCTTACTGATAATTTTACATTCTTGTTGTATGTTGTCTTTTGATTGTTGAATAGTTCGTGGTCTTGTCTGGTAAACAGCCGATTTTAAATGTCCCCAAAGGAAATCACATGAAGGAAAACTAATTTTACTTTCTGTTGTGGGATGTAATCAGTCATATTGTTTATCAGTTACAGACCTGAAACAAAAAGAGAAAACGGAGTAATCCAAGAAAAAGCACCCCAAAGTCCCCAATCCAAGAAAAAGCACCCCAGTTAGACTCCAATCCAAGAAACAGCACCCCAGTTAGACCTCAATACAAATTAAAGGATTTTTAACATATAAAATTAAAAAAATATATATTTTAATGTTTACGAAAGATATTGCAATAAAAAATTAAAACAACATAATTAAAATAAAAATAGTGAAATAAGGTTAATTGAATGCCAGGTTAGGTCAACTGTACGCCCTTCACGAATGGTTAGGTTAGTCGTGATATTTTCGTTAAAACTAACGAAAATATCACGACTTAACCTAACCAATCGTCAAGGGCGTACAATTAACCTAACCGGGTATTCAATTAACCTAACCGGGCATTCAATTAACCATTTTAGAGCAATCAAGAATAAGCACCCTCGTTCGACCTCAATCCAAGAAAAAGCACCCTAAATTGATTTGGGGTTCTTATTCTTGGATTAATTAATTAATTTCCTAATATATATATATATATACACAAAGTCATTGCTGCATTCATAGTTCAAGTGGAAGTGTGAAGAATAAACATCCATTTACATAGATTACCATTCCGCCCATACACCTATTTCAGGGTACGAGCAGTTTGCAGCAGCGTTGCCAAGTAAATAGGGGGTCAAAGTACTGACTAGCCTTTCGTACGTGGTTCATCACCACTGAAAGCAATGATGCTCTGTGTTAGTCTAGTCCAAAGAACCTCCATATCCGGATTCAATTTATTTCAGTGTTCGTTAGTTTGTATTGCAGACCCCCAGTTATTATCAGTCCTGATGCATGATTTTTTTTCAGGAGCAAGATGTACCGCAAGTTTGTGTTTCCTCTCTAAAGTAGTGCAAATTTACCTGCATCAAATTGGATCATCTCTCTCTATATATATACACATATATTTGCAAGATTTATCTCTCACTAGGACTCGAACCCGAGCCCTCTGAATCTGAGACCAGGGCATTTACCATTCAACTACGCCGAAGATAAGAACTAATAATAACCTGGCATCATTTCATTAGAGAAAGGAAACAACCACCTTGGTATTTCACGTTTAGAGATATTTTTACCCTTGTGAACCCCTGCATTCGATCCAATGAACATTTAATTCAAATCTATCTAAAAAACATGAAGGTTTTATTAAGTTAGAAACATAAACATGCTTCTGTATAACTTACAAACATATAATAGAATTAAAATTCAAAACAACAAACAGGAATTTTCAAAAATGGGGTGCGTTAAAATATTAATTTCACAAAAGTATAATAAGGTTCGAACCACATGAAAACGTCTGAAAATATGTAAAAATAATATAATTATAAATTTTATTTTACTTTCACGGGGTAACTAAATACAAATACACAAAATAAATTATTTTAAAATAAACTATTGAGTTTCTTTTTAAATAAATACATACCATTATTTAGTATGACAAGAACGAAATATTACGATAGTTCTGTTGTGAATTTTATTACTTCCTTTCTTTGAATACGTGTTACAACCATTCACGATAATTTAGTAAAAAAGAGTCAAGCGAAATATTGATTTGCGACAACTGATGCGAAGAAAGTGTACGTTTTCTTTAATTACTGGTTAACATTAGAAGGGGGTCTATTTCATGAATATTAATAGGTCAAGACAGGGGTGGGGAACCTGCGGCCTTTTGGGGTACTAGTTGCGGCCTCCTGCCTATTTGACATTCAGAATTCATACCGTACGATAATGGACAGCAATTGATACCCCTTTAGGGCTTTAGGCTATTTCATTAGATCATGGTTTCAGCTTCACTGCTTCTTACACGTACAAGCCTCCTTTATGGCTTGAACAATAGGAAATATGGCAACGCTGCCAGTTGAAACTGACAACGTTGCCTTACGGCCTACGCCCTTACCTATCAACGATCAACTCGACTGGCTGACAGTTACTGACGATTCTCCGATAGTGACACGCACGCTTGTTTCCTTTAAAACTGTAAATCTTTGATCAATTCGTGTACCATTTTTATTTAAAAATCTTCTGGTACCCCAATCATGTCAAAAACTGTGAAAAGAAAATTAAAGGAAGAGAACAGAGTATTCCATGAAGAATGGGAATTGCAGTATTTCATAGTTGCTGAGAAAGATAAAGTGGTGTTTGCTCTGCAACGCCATAACTGCAACAGTGAAGAAACACTGCATATCAGCATTATGCAACTCATAAGAACCACAAGTATGCTATATTGGAAGGAGAACCCCAAGAGTCTGCACTTACGAAGATGAAACTTCAAAAGCAACAACAACAGCAAATATTTAATTAAAACGATGTCAGGCCTAGGGACTGAAATCACTGAAGCAACTTAGAAAGTAGCATATATACTTGGAAAAAGAGGTAAGCCATATAGTGATGTGGAAATCATAAAAGAATGCATTGTTGAAGTTGAAGCCTCTTTAGATTCAGACAAGGTTAACAAATACAAACAACTACCTCTTTCAAGAAGGACCATAACTAATCGGCAACATGAATTAGCCCTCAATGTAACTGAACAACTTCATACAATATGCCAAAGCGAAAATACTTATTATTCGATTGCCTTGGATGAGTCCACTGATATTACCGACTCAGCGCAAGTGTCATTTTTTATTCGTGTTATAACTGCAGATTTTCAATGCTTCGAGGAGTTACTGGATTTGGGTACCCTTACGGGGAAGACACGTGGAATTGACGTCTTGTCTCTCTTCAAAGAAAAATGCCGTGAAGCGAAACTGAATTTATGTAATTTAGTAAGTGTATGCACAGATGGTGCACCTTCCATGAGAGGAAAATGTGCAGGATTTGTTGCGCTACTACAAAAAGAACTGCCAAATCCAGATAGCTTGATTTCCTTTCACTGTATTTTGCATCAACAGAATCTCCGTGCCAAATCTACTGTTTTAAGTGACACATTAAGTAAAGTTATACGTATTGTGAACTACATTAGAGCAAATGCATCACGACATCGCCAGTTTCGCAATATGCTTATGCTTGATGATGAAACATTCATGGTGGATCTTCCGTATCATTTTAAAGTGCGCTGGTTGTTACAAGGGCAAGTCTTTGAAAAACTTTTGTCTTTGCGAAAACAAATCACAAGATTTTTTGAGGAACTCAATGAACCATGTGAATTGTCAAAAAAGTATTTCTGCAGAAATGCTGCATTTTTGTGTGACGTAATGTCAAAGCAAAATGACCTGAATATTTCTTTGCAAGGTAAAACTAAATCCATATATGAAATGTGGCAAAAAATCCAGGCTTTTCGGAGGAAGCTGCGCTTTTTCAAAACTATCCTTACCCGATCGGAACTTTCAGCTGAACACTTCCCTGAACTGGCAAAGGTAATTGATGAAGAAGATACAAGCAAATCATTAAGGGAATGCGACGTGAAAGAATACACAGCTGTCCTAGACTCCCTGATTGAAGAATACGATGAAAGATTTGAAGATTTTGAGAAACATCACTTCACACTGAAACTAGCTTTCCAACCACACCTGGTTGATGTCTCCAAAGCACCTGAAGATTTACAGATGGAGTTGATTGAGCTATTAGAAGATAATATCCTTAAGTCTCTATTTGATACTAAGAAGAATCCTGTTGAAATATGGAAAAATGCCGTTGAATACCCACGACCCACGTCTGCGTCAACATGCTCGTCGAATGTTGTCTTGTTTCGGCACAACCTACTGTTGTGAATCAACGTTTTCATATGTGACTCAAATCAAAACGCGCTTGAGATCTCAGATGACGAATATTCACCTGGAGGACCAACTAAAATTACGGTCAACGATGTTGGAACCAAATGTACGACTCCTGTCCCGCAATAAGCAGTCACAAAAAAGTCATTAAATGGTTTATCACTTTTTCACTTAATATTAACATCATTTCACTTAATATCATTTTTCACTTAATATTAATTCTATTGCCAATTATTCCCCCCCAAAAATAAATGTGCACTTGCTGAATTTTTTATTTATTATAAAAGCCCTCACGTATTATCAAGTTTGATTTAAAATTAGTAAATATGTAGATTGTAGACTAAAATATGACATTTTGTTGTACTGTATATGTTAAATTCTCAGCATGCGGCCTAATAGGGTCTTGGTTAAATGAAATGTGGCCTTCCAATGAAAAAAGGTTCCACACCCCTGGGTCAAGATATACTGTGAACAACTTCAGTGTAATAGGAAAATAAATAAATAAATAAATAAATAAATAATAAATAAATAAATAATATATACAGGGCGTCCCAAAAAAATGTATACACACTTTAACAGCTGATAGCTCAATTGATGTTTCTTTCTTTCCAAGTTACACCCATTAGAATTAATAATGGCAGTCAGACTAAGCTTTGAACAAAGGAAATTCATTCTAAAATGCTACTGGAAGTGTGAAAACGCAGTTGAAGTGCAAAGACAGTTTAGGAGGGAGTTTCAAACAGATCCACCAACGCGACTTACCATCACTCGAATTAGAGATAAGTTTGAAGCCGATGGAACTGTTCAGAATGTCCACAAGAAGCGTTCCGGAAGACCACGGACATCGACAAGCCCCACAAAGCAAGAAAGAGTACTGGAAACGTATCACCAAAGTCCAAGAAAATCTGTGCGGCAAGCGAGTCGTGAGGTAGGAATTTCAGAATCGTCTGTCCAACGCATTTTGAAGCGCTGTCAATGGAAAAGTTACATTCCAAGATTAGTCCATGCTATTAATGAAGATGATGATCCGGACCGAAGAGTGGAGTATTGCGAGTGGTACTTGGCACGATGTGGATGTGGATTGGACGAAGGGGTTTCGTAGAATACCCTCCGCGTTCACCAGACCTCACACCACGACTTTTTTTATGGGGATACTTAAAAGACAAAGTCTACGCTATAAAACCTGCAACAGTCGCTGAATTGAGAGCAGCCATTGAACGAGAATGCACACAAATACCAAACGAAATGTTTCGTGATGTTTGCGATTCCATTGCTTCGCGTTATCAGCAGTGCCTGGACCAGAACGGACGTCAGTTTGAAAACAGGCGTTGACAAAACAATTAAATAATGTCTGTAGATTCTATTACATTTTGAAAATGAAATGTATTTTAATAAACACTGCCTTTATAATTATTTAAAGTGTGTATACATTTTTTGGGACGCCCTGTATATTGGGGGGGGGTGAAGGTGAAGTACGGGGTTGGGGGATTAATTATAGTAACCGAAATCCATACTGAGCTACAAAATAATACATATGCCTTACAAGGTGACATTTCAAAGGCATTTTTGAGAATAAATCTTAAAAATGAATATGACAAGGATCAACTTAGGTTCTTACGGTTCAGGGATCCATTTGATTTGAATAAAGGGTTCATAACCTATAAATTCAATGTTGTGTTGTTTGGAGTCAATTGCTCACCTAGCCTATTAGCATTGACAATTGGAGATCATTTAAACCAGTTTAATAACTCTTTAACACTAAACTTCCTTAGAGAACATTTTTACGTAGATAATCTAATAGGTTCAACATCAACAAAATTTGAATTATCTGAGGTCTATGAAAGCTCTCAAAACATTACGCAATAAGGTAACTTTGAACTTAGAGAGTGTATTTCAAATGATGATGATTTAAACAAAAAGATTTTAAAGGACAATAAAGGTTTTACTGAACTATCAGATAGGGTCAAAACTTTAGATATGAACTGGTATTTCGATGCAACTTCTAACAATCATGATTCAATCTGCACTAAAAGACAAATATTATCAGAGGCTTCCAAAATTTTTTATCCCATGGGTTTATTCCTGCTTTCAACAATAAGATCAAAGATTCTCCTCCAAGAACTTTGGAAAACAAATGTTGGATGCGATGAGCCAATAACAAGTGAAGATCAAAAATCTTGGAAGAAGTTAGCTATTGATTTAACAAAAGTGCAGAACATTAAAATACCAAGGTGCTGTGGGTTTAGGGATAAACCCAGAGACTTCATGTGTTTGCTGATGCAAGCACACAGGCTTATGGGTGCTGTGCGTACCTTGTAAGTCCTACAGTAAGTCAGAAAGGGGAAAGGGGAAATTTGCACCTCTCAAACCAACCCGAACCATACCTCAATTGGAACTATTGGCTGCTGCGTTAGCTATATTAGATCATTTCAATTCTTAAGGATTCTTACCATGATGTAAACATAACTGATATCCACATCTGGCTCGACAGCCAGATTTGTCTTGCTTGGATACGGAATAATAGCATTAATAGTAAGAACATCTTTGTAAGAAACAGGCTAAAAGAAATAGCTGAAGCTAATGAAAGCCTACAAGTCAACCTTCACTATGTTCCAACTAAACAAAATCCAGCAGACTTTCTGACCAGAGGTTTATCTTAAAAATTGTTCAGGTCAAACAAAGCTTGGTTCAGGAACGGAGCAAGAGTGTCACGGGCCCCGGGGCAAAACTTATTTACGGGCCCCCTAACAAAAATTTTATTATACATTTATATTGCTTTTCTTTGCATTATTTATTTAGTATATATTTAAGAATTATGATACTACTTGTACGCATGGAGGCATAGAAGGCAAAACATTATGCAAAATATTGAGCTTTAAAAAGGATACCGTGAAATAAAAGTTTACTTACGACAACATCAGAACTTGACTTTTCTTGCCTTTCTTTTAGGAAATTCATTAATTAAATCCTCCAAGTTAATATTTCTAGCTTTCTCGTTTTCAATTGATATAATTGAGAGTCCACTTAATCTTTTTTCATTCATAGAATTTCGAAGATAGTTCTTTATTAGTTTAAGTTTTGAAAACGATCTCTCTGCACTTGAAACTGTCACAGGAATTGTGAGGAACAATGTTATGGCAGTCACAACTTCGGGAAAACTTGAGCACAAAGTACTGTTGTCTTTAATTAAAAATGAATATAGCTCATGGATTGTCGTCATTTTTTCAATGTCTGTTTTTAAGCACATTCGAAAAGAGTAATTGACTTGGAAATCCAGAGGAAATATCATTTTTATATTTATTTACTAGCTTTGTTGCTCTCTCAAATAACTTCTCATCACTTGTTGAAACGACCCGGACCCCCCTCCACAAAGGCCAGGGCCCCGGGGCACTTCCCCTAGCTTGGTTCATGGAAGTGGCGTACATAAGGGGGGCCACAGGCCCCCCCCATTGTAAAAATTACTACTACTCTCATTAAAGATATTTGAAAAAGAAAGTTTCAAAAATCAATAACTTTGCAACATTCACCACAAAAAATTTGTAATGTTAAGGGAATTTCAGTTAGTTTATGGTTACCAGGACATGTTATTAACTCAAAACTCAAAAGCAATGATTATTATCCGACTTCTGGCTTGCCGCGTGCGTGGTCAGCTCGAAGCTCGTGGTGCTGACGTGACGTTATATGTACAGTGCACTTGGACGACTGACGTGCAACTGCAAGCAGCAAATTTGCTGCAATAAGCCGAAGGCAAAAATGAAGCGATACAGTGTTCCTGGTCTGTTGGATCGCTACTTTAAGAAGTCCAGTAGTATAAGTTGACACAGCTACAAGTTCATAGGTAAGATCTCAATTAACGTTAATTCAAATATGATGAATTTCCTTTTTATATCACGATATAAAGTATACTGGGAACCGTAACACCGTTTGCGGGTGCTACTGCTTTTAATTAGCATAGCACATGTTGCTCAGCTGTTCTATTACAGTATTATGTTATCCCGCGCCTTTTACAATAACTTTTACTGTCTGCGAGACTGCGATAGTAGTAAATTATATTTTGGATTCCGATTAATCTAGGTTCATATTCAAATTGCAGGGATCCTCTAGCTGATGATAACTCTCGCCATGGAAATTCAAAAACAGAATCTTCAGCAGATGCAGAGGGACATTATATGTTGCAAAATATAATTTTTTGTTTTGCTTGTCTCCTTAAAACTTTGCTGTGTCCGAATGCCTTTTATTTTTATAATTCTACAATCAAATGTCATAAATGTTATTGATACATATCATCATGTATATGATCCAAGTATAATAATTGAAATATGTGCAGCAATACAGGAAATATATTCCAAGGTGTTGGTATATTGTACATATGTAAGTGTAGCCCATAATAATTATGATTCTACTATTCTGGTTGGCTTAGGAACGTTTATGTCTTTATACGTACCAGGGCTGTGGAGTCGGAGTCGGACGGAGTCGGAGTCGGAAGCAATTTTGGTGGTGCTGGAGTCGGAGTCGGAGTCGGTAAAAATGTACCGACTCCGACTCCGACCTCAATATAAATTTTAATAAAATGTTTTTGTGTGTGATATCACTGGCAGCTATGGTGGTTAAACCACTTAAATAATAAACACAATGTTTTCCATTTCAGACACTAATGCCATTAATTCATTTTTTCTTTTCAGATAATATTTTTTATTTTTAATGCTTATTTAATTTCGAGTTCTTTCTAAATTTCATAAGTTTTTAACTTTCAAGTCTAAAACCCCTTTCACAATGGCAAAGTCACTTCTAACAAAGTCTGCAGTTTTTGAATATTTTACAATAACCACAGATGGGAAACATTTCGTGTGTCAGTGTATGATAGAAGATGATGATGATGAAAAATTATGTGAAGCAAAAATCAGTGGTTTTACTGGCTCTGATAAAAATGCACCAACCAGAGCATCAAATTTGAAAAGACATTTGCAGCGTTTCCATCCCAAAATTTTAGAAGTTGTCATTGAGAAAGATAGTAATAAAAACCTTGCAACTAATTCAAAGTTAACAAAAGATCAGAAATCTACTGAACGACAAGCACCACTTACAAGATACTTTACTACAGACAAAGTTACCGTAACAATGACCACAGATGATGATGATTCACGTGGTGGTGATGAAATGCCTCTTGTGTAATTATCATCATAGCAGATTTAGAATTAATATACCTTCGGAGTCGGAGTCGGATAGACAAAAAATTGAGGAGTCGGAGTCGGAGTCGAGTCGGTTTTTTATGTGCCGACTCCACAGCCCTGATACGTACGATTAATTTGTGCAAATTTAATTGTTTGCCCAAAAATTGGAAATAAAATACAACTGAAGCCTTCCAAGATGCTGTAGTGAATAGGTTTTATTATTTACTTTCTCTCTTTATTTACTCTACTTTCTGCTCTCTATTTATTCTCTATCGGCTCTTTATTTCATTTATCACTTTGTTTCTCTACACTCTTTTTGCCGTATCGTATAAAGTTTCCGGTAGCCACGCCGACCTAGACTCTGAAAGTCCGTTACAAAACAAAGGGGGAAGGGGGGGTATATTAATACTCTATTTTAACACTTTTGAACGTTTTATTGATTCCGAAAATGGTTTACGTATTTAGGGGTATGCGAGTATGAAATTTTATTAAATATATTTACGTCGGAGAGGAACACAAAACAATTTGATTTTAAGATCACATGGCTCCAAATCTTACGCGTATCGCGCCTGCCTCAAGACTCACTCCCTTATGGGTAGCCCTCTTGGCTTCCTATTCAGGACTGCCAACTCTACCCATTTTAAACAATTTAAATCTAACAAACATACTTTTTCGTAATTTCATAATTATTAGTAAATGATTTACATTAAACATTATCTTATTTAATTAAACAGAAATTAATATTCTTAACTAAGCATTACTACACTCGCATCACCCCCTTGAAAATAAGTTTTTCCATTAGTAAAACTTATTAATATCGTTTAACAATGTTAATAAATTTATTCAACAAATTTATATATTTTTCAATTTTTTTTTTTTTTTTTTCTTTAACAATTCAGTTGAGATAGACAAGAAATAATTAGAATGACAATTCCACACATATTTTGTATCATATTATAAAAACCGAAAACTTTATAATTTTCACATTTGCATAAAATAACATTTCACTCTAATAATTAAATTACAACCTGTAACTAATCTATACATGCCAAAAAAAATAACGGAAAATTTTCTTACAGTGGCTACACAAATCTCAAGTTCACAATCTATTCCCGCGATTCTCATCAACGATCGCTTTACATTTGAAACAGTTATTTGTATAGTTATACAGTTACTATCAGGGCAACATAGAAAAAATAAGAAAAAGTTTACATAAAATACTGACCAAGAGCGCACATACTATTCACGAAAAACACAACAATTATGGGCAATAATCGCACCCTTTCACTTATAATTTCATTACATAATCAGTACATCAATTTGCTGGACGTTGTTTAGATGACACTCCGCACGCTGACAACGGATTTCAATTTTCAATCGCAGCTCTCCTGCTCACTTCGCTAGAATGCAAGGGATTGCATCAATCAACATGCAACAGGGCAGCACGCTATAATGGTTCCGCTCTCTCTCCAATGGCGAAAAAAAAAACAAGAGACGTCCAATTCTAAAAGGATCAGGGGGGGAGATATCTGAAAGCGGGACCACGCGCTGGAATTGGACGGAATTTGCAATTCTAGAAGTCGATGAAGAAACTCGCCTTGTCTCATCTCCACTTTTGTCGGTGAACGCTGCTCTTCCTACGTCCAGCTGAAAGACTCTTCTACTGGCAACAATCAAACGATGACTCCGCCGTAGGCCGTTTCCCAACGAACCTACTGTATGTCTGTATGGACAGTACAGTCGTAGGCACCCGTTCAAGCTCTCGTGGCTTGTCTACCGCGTGCTGCGACACATATTTAGCGAAGCATTCGAGCAGCGTGACCAGCTACTGCCCGAAAAATACCAGTAGACCATCTTCGATCGAAACTTTCGTGTGCCAAGACCCTGCACACGTAAATTTCTCTTCTCTTCCGAAACTGTCCTGCGCCAACTCATGCGCATTCGGTTCCTCTCTTCTCTCTCTTCTCTTCCGAAACCATCCTGCGCCAAGTCCCTGCGCAGTCTGGGTTTCTCTTCTCTCTCTCTCATTGGTGATCGATCACCTATCCGGTCGACTAAACTCACTTGATGGAACTCGGATTCAACTTGGTTGACCCCAAACCGAGCCTTTGAAATTTTGAAAAAAAAAGTTTATTCGAAACGTGTTTCTGCACTGCTTATCATTTCATATTTAATTTATCGAATTTTCTCGACAGTTCACTTCGAAATACTAACTACACATTTGCTCTGGCCAAATTCACGGAAAAAAAAAAATTACACATCTCAAAATTTCGCAAAAATTTAATCAAATCTAGCTACCAATAAGGTCACTTATGGCAGTTACAGCAGAGAAGATAAAAAAAGTCATAAAACGCTAAACAAAATTGTACAGTATAAATATAAAAGCGCCCATACATAGTAACTGTTAGTATAATTTAAGAATATTATTGTTCAAACTATCGTCAGAAATCACCTCAATACCTCTAAATACAAAAGACAAAAATGAACCCCAGAAACTTCATGTCATCCATTCTCTGACAATCATGAACCCTCTTGCTTTGAGGAGGAGCACACAAAGACGCCACAAAAACGTTACTGGCTATCTAGAAGGCTCCATTTCCGAGTGTACACTTGAGTCAATGTTTCAAATGCATTAGTTAACCCGACTGAAGGTTTAAACAATAATAATTTTCTAAACAGTTATTAAAAAGTAAAAAAAATTTAAATATTACTACCAAAAATTATTTTAATACAGTAATTCCAACTTGAAACGTCAAATTTCATACGAATTGAACTCGCAATTAGCAAATTACATCTGAGATACAACTCTCTCCTTCAACAGAAACCCCAGTATGGTTTGCAAATCACAAAAATCTCAGTAATTTATCGTTTCCAAGTGAAACTACAAATTTGCATAGTTATACTAAATAAGAATAGATCATATGCACTCAAAAATACACTCCTACTGTAAACAAAAACAACATTGCATAATTAAGAGCGGTCGCTTTGTTTGTAAGCGAACCTCTATACAAATATCCCTAACCGAATGAACTTGCATTATATCCTAACATAATTTCGTAATATTTTCCATGCAAACGCTCGAACTAAAAAAAAAGACATTTTTCATTTCTAATACCCAAATTAAAATATCAAATCAAAAATCCTTTTTGCAATACAATCTAAATTTTACCATTGTCATTGAACTGGAAGAAAGAAAAATAAAAATCGGCCTACCTATACAAATAAAATTGATTATTGAATGAATTTATAAAACGTAAAGAAAATATATGAAAAGAATTTCCTACACAAATTTCTGTAATTCAAAAAAAATTATAATATCGAGATTTAGTAAAATATGTATACCTAACTCACATAGGTTCCCAAAATAAAAATAAAATTTACTGCGCACTTTTAGACGTATAATTAATAAATTCAATGTTATGCGCGGAAAGAACAATTTAGAATTTTATGCATAACATTTGTGCTTATTAAAGAAAAATCCTATGCTTATTTATGTTAAACCAATTAAAATTTTGTTAAATAACTAAGAATTTACTACTCAATAGACATACCGTAGTAACGGTTAATCTCCGAACAATATTTTACGATAGGCCTACAAGAAATCTCTTTAGTACAATACAATAGCCATTTTACCAAATATGTCGGAATTGTCGTGAAATGAACGAAAGGAACAGAGAGGAAAAAAAATAGATAATCAGCTACCTACCAAATTTATGAGTATATAAATATATAATTATATATATAACTAATAAATACGTATAAGTTAATAAGTAAGTATAATATGAGTATATAATTAATGAGTATATAAAAAATAAAAAAAAAAAGAAAATTTCACAACACAATTTCTCTATTTCAGTTAAACGAATTCTGCTTATTTTGAAATTTAACACAATCCTATACGGCGACTTATAATCTGACAAATTTAATATGTTTAAGATTACCTTTCGACTGTCAATTAACTGTAACTTAACCTATATAGCGCGAAGCGAGCGAAGCAAAAAGCCCGTAAATCTATATAAACAAAATAATCCTATTATTATATACAAGCAATCGAAATATAATCAAAAATCTGCTAATGAAACCCAGAAAATTTTCATGTTCATGAAATGTTTTTATATGTAATCAAATTACTTTTCGCTAAACATTTTGAAAGGACCATATAAAATGTGTATCATACTGTATTTAAACTAACAATTTACTTACGTACAAATTTTTTCTATATTAATCGTTATTATTATATTATTACAATTACTACTAATTCCAAAAGTTTTAAACAAAAAGTAAAAAGGTAAGCTGAAACAGGCATACAGTGGAAGAGACGAAAAAAAAGAAAAATTGAGTCTTCAGGCAGCACGATAATTTTCAAAACTATGCCTCTCCACCGAATGAACGAAATTTAACGTAATAATGACTCGCAATATTGAGTCGGACAAATTTTTCTACCGACTCTGTACCGCGACTAAAAGAAATTTTGAGTCACTAGACTGCGAAAAGTAACGGAACTGGACGATGAAAATGGAACAAAGAACATTTCAGAATCCAACGAACTCCACGAAAAGAAAGAAAAAAAACAAATTAAATTTTTAGGCGCGAAGTTTGTCAGGGACGCTATCAGGATGCGAAGGCGATGCGCCATCTTGAATTTATATTTACAATGAAATTTTAAGGAATGAAAATCGAAATTTGCCTGCAAACGGGATAAACTTTGCATTTAGATATTTTAATAATCGAAATAAAATATTCATTAACGCTATTGGCTAATATACCGGGTTTGAAGAATTTTAATCGAAATACTAGCACGTGGGTAAGCCTCACAAAATATGATGTAAGACCACCGCTCGCCACCAGATGTAGTGAATACGTTTTATTATTTACTTTCTCTCTTATTTACTCTTTTCTCTCTCTATTTATTCTCTATCGGCTCTTTATTTCATTTATCACTTTGTTTCTCTACACTCTTTTTGCCGTATCGTATAAAGTTTCCGGTAGCCACGCCGACCTGACTCTGAAAACCGTTACAAAACAAAGGGGGAAGGGGGGTATATTAATACTCTTTTTAACACTTGTGAACGTTTTATTGATTCCGAAAATGGTTTAGTTAAGTTAGGGGTATGCGAGTATGAAATTTCTATTAAATAATTTAGGTCGGAGAGGAACACAAAACAATTTGATTTAAGATCACATGGCTCCAAATCTTACGCGTATCGCGCCTGCCTCAAGACTGACTCCCTTATGGGTAGCCGCTCTCTTGGCCTATTCAGGACTGCCAACTCTACCCATTTTAAACAATTTAAATCTAACAAACATACTTTTTCGTAATTTCATAATTATTAGTAAATGATTTACATTAAACATTATCTTATTTAATTAAACAGAAATTAATATTCTTAACTAAGCATTACTACAATGCAATTCATTTTGATTCCAAATCAATCATCAATTTTGAGCTGACGCTGACACACACAAAAAAAAAAATATATATATATATATATATATATATATATTGTGTGTGTGTGCGCACCCGCCTTTAAGAACTGCTGTGTACGCCCCTGGTTCATGGGACCTAAGTGGCTCTGTAATACAGACCATTGGCCTGCCAAACAAGTTAACCTGACATTAAATTTAACTTTTTCAAATGAAAAGGTTGAACCAATCACTAATTATGAAGATTATTCTGACTTCAGCAAGCTTGTCAGGGTCACAGCCTACTTACTGGTTGTAGTACAGGATCTGGACTAGAGTTCGTATAAATTTCTGGGTGCAAAGGTTTTGACGACTGATCTAGACTAATTTTGGGGCGTAGAATCCGAATTTTTCTATGCCATCGCATCAAATTGGTGCGAAAGTGGTAAAAATGGCAAAATTTTATCAGTTTTTCGTATTTTTGTCATATTCTTGAGTTGAAATTTTTTTTAAGGGCAATCGTTTGTTTGAGAATCTGTTTGTAACATACTGCTGCCTGAACCAAGAAAACTGAGAAAAATGTCAAAAAATAACGACAAAAATAGTAAAAAATTAAGTAAATATTGTCAAAAAATCGCAAAAATGAATTTTTTGGCTATTTTGGTGCATAAAGTAGCTCTAACCAATCTTATCGAACTAAATAGTCAAGAAATTAGATATTAATAGCTCTACTAAAATTTCCTAACACAAAAACATGTACAAATGTCTAAATTTTGGGTTACAATGATTAAAAATGGTTGTAGAATATTTGAAAAAATAGACAAAATACAAAAAATAGTGCTAATTTTATAAAACTCTTAGGTTTGCATGTTGTAAAAGACTGTGAGATAAGATCATGTATTATTTCTGATGATGAAGGTGACTGAAAATCTTGCAAAAGGGGCAAAGAGTTTGACAAAAATGACAAAAACTGTCAAAGCCGCTTATGTGATTGAGAAAGAGTGTTACCGTCACTCAGGTGCATCTTCCCAGTGCAGCACCACGGCAATGGGCTAAGATCTTTAGACTGTGACAGGTTATGTATAGTTTGAGCAAATCCGACATGCAATGGGGTGGGATCCAAACCATTATGAAGGATGTAAAACAACATCTGGAAGATAGTGTCACACTTCAGCATCAACTGATTGTTGCTATCTGATACATTCCGGGTGGAAAAAAAATGCTGAAGAAATTCCATCCATATTGGAGGACGTTCATTTTGGAAGCGTTTTAAGGCTAGATCAAGATCGTTTGGATCACAATAGCTAGAGCGTAAACCAAAACTGTAAGTTTTTAACTCTTTCCTTAGATCCTTAGCAACGTTTTCGACAGATGATTTCCGCAAAGTTTCAACAATTCTTGCACTCTCAATCTGGACAGAATAAACCATCTGGGATTTTCGTTTGTTGCTAGGATATGTAAAATAAATGGTGTCCTTAAATTTGTCTATAAGCAGGCTCTTAACCAAATAGTTACTGATAGATTCATCCTGGTTCAGTTTTTTACTGATCTCTTGTCTCAAGTAGGTGACACTGTATCCACAGCTTGTGAAGTCTATTTTTGAGACTACATCATTAAACGCTTCTTGAACCATGTCAGTAGAACCCATAACTTCATTTTCTTGCTGTCTCTTTTCCAAAATCGTCTCTATTCTGCGATCATAGGCTGCAAAATGCTTCTTTATACAATTATTATGATAGAATACATCTTTGTATTCGTTCAACATCGCTACTCTGGTAAAAACATCGTCTTGGAACAAGTGAGCATAACTCAATAACTTTTGGGCACGACCTGGAGTACATATCCGAAACAAATCATGGTCAATGTTTCCACCTTTCAATTTGACTCGAGCTGAACCACAAAATACACACACTTTCATATCCTTGATATGCTGTGTTTTAATCCTTTTGCTTGAACTATTTTCTGGAGGAGTTAATGCTAGTAGTATAGCCGAAAAAGGGGAGAGTGCAAGAATGTTGCAAGTGATTACGTAATGTTGCAAAGGGGGTGGGTTGTTGCAAAGGGGGGTGGGGGTGTTGCGGAAAAAAATAATAAAAAAAAAAGAAAAAAAAAAGAAAAAAAAAAAAAAAAGAAAAAAAAAGAGTACTGGCCTTTGTTGCCGGTTGCAAGGGGCATGCAACTTGGAGGCGGAGTTCTCCCCCAAGCTATTCCCCCCAAAGGGCCAGAAAGGAGAGAAAGGAGGAGAGAAAGGAGGAGAGGTGTTCACCTGGCAGGAGCCAAGTGCATATTAAGACTTCAGCCGAGTAGGCGTTGTTTTATAGGCTCCTAATCAGCCAGTTGGCTGAGCCAAGGGGGGAGGGGTACACCTGAAGGAGAGAGAGAGAGACCTGAAGGAGAGAGAGAGAGAGAGTAGTGGCCTTTGATTGCAAGGCATGCAACTTGGAGGCGGAGTTCTCCCCCAAGTTATTTTCGTTTACCTAACCTAAGAGGCCTCTAAGGGGTTTTCCCAAAGGGCCAGAAAGAGAAGGACCAGAGTCCTTGCTCGGCTGGGAGCCGAGCTGGAATGACTCCGTCAGCCGTCTCTCGGCCTTTTATAAACCTCTATTCTGGCTGAGTTGCCAGATAGCGCCATGTATTCAGTTGCTGAGTTGTCAGATCACGCCATGTATTCAGTTGCTGAGTTGCCAGATCGCAGCATGTATTCCAGATAGCGACATGTATTCCCGATAGCAATATTTATTAAATTGTACTTGTATATATAATAAACTAATGAACCACTCGTGTACCAAACCATATAAAATACCACAATATATGATTGTAGATGAGTCCTCACGAATAACGAAACGAAATGAACATTTACGATACAATTCGAAACACATGCACTTCATTCCCCTAAATCCCCCCACCCATCTGTACTTGTATATATAATAAACTAATGAATCACTCGTGTGCACAAACAATATAAAATACCACAATATATATTTATATAGTTAACCAATTGGAAGATTCAACTTTATAAAATAACACAATATGTTTATATAGTTAATCAATTGGAAGATTCAATTAAAATTAGTCAAAACACAATCCGCTATAACGGGATCGGTTTCGAAGAACACCTGATGGTTGAGAGACCATCCCCCCAATCCCTGATAAGTATCCCTTCACTCCAAACGAGATGAAAATTTATGAAACACACGGGCCTCATTCCCTGCGAAAAAAAAATGAAAAAACGAAAATTTACGGAACAATTCATTTAAAAGTTGAAATTAGCCAAAACACATTCTCATTGCGCTTACGAAAAAACATATATTAACAATATATGATGGTAGATGAATCCAATTAAATTCTGTTTATTAAATAAATAATTTTACACACTTAATTTTAATTATAATATTCGAATATCAGTGGGGAAAAACGAACGGAAATGAAAATTTATGAAACAATTCAAAACAGACGATCGTCATTCCCCAAACCCGTATATATATATATATATATATATATATATAATAAACGAATAAACAACTCGTGCACACACACACACACACACACGCACATGAGGAAAAGGCGACTCTGTGGCATTTCGAATCGTGTCCCTAGAGACCTTTTCGGCCGAGGGTTAATCCTTTCGTCCAAGATATTCGAGCAAAAAGCACCGTTACTTCAAATATTAATATTATCATTATTATTACTTCTACAATGAAAATATTACGCGTAATTTGTATGGTCATATTCTTAGATAGCATCTCTG
Organism: Bathynomus jamesi; assembly: GCA_023014485.1. Taxonomy (NCBI): domain Eukaryota; kingdom Metazoa; phylum Arthropoda; class Malacostraca; order Isopoda; family Cirolanidae; genus Bathynomus; species Bathynomus jamesi. The sequence continues at coordinate 665,806 of JAJOZX010000667.1, forward strand.
TTATTGAAAGAAATACACAAAATTATATTAAATAACAATCAGCGAAAGAAATAAGGTAGGCATACCTGAATGTACTAATAATTATATATATATATATATATATATATATATAATATATATATATATATATATATAGAGAAAGAGAGCGAGAGTTTTGTTCAAATAAAGGAATCCAAATAATATTTCCATTTACTCAGTTTTCCAAAAAATTATTTAAAATTAAGTGTACTAATTTAAATTTACTTTCTTTTTCCAGGTTAACTATACCCACAATTATAATAAATAATAATCGAAAAATGGCAGAGTTTGTTTCTAGTGAGAAAGGAAAGCCAATGCTCTTAGTGAATGGGTTTTTATATGTAAGAGACCTAACCTAACCTAACCTACGAAATACATCTCGTCAGGGAGTCGTTGCTTACTCTTCCACATTTCAACATAACAGGATTATTGAACCGGATTTAAAATAACAGGATCATTTGATCCGAGGCAGTAGTATGCCCGAAAAACATCGTAATGCACGATTTTTCTATGTAGCAATAATAATCAACTCTTTCTCGCCGAATTGGTAAGCTTTTCACCCGACCTTAGACCTCCAGTTCAACATGGATTCAGAAATACATCTCGTCGATGGGGGTCGTTGCTTACTCTTCCACATTTCAGCATAACAGGATTATTGAACCGGATTTAAAATAACAGGATCATTTGATCCGAGTCAGTAGTATGCCCGAAAAACATCGTAATGCACGATTTTTCTATGGAGCAATAATAATTAACTCTTTCTCGCCGAATTGGTAAGCTTTTCACCCGACCTTAGACCTCCAGTTTAACATGGATTCAGAAATACATCTCGTCGATGGGGGTCGTTGCTTACTCTTCCACATTTCAACATAACAGGATTATTGAACCGGATTTAAAATAACAGGATCATTTGATCCGAGGCAGTAGTATGCCCGAAAAACATCGTAATGCACGATTTTTCTATGTAGCAATAATAATTAACTCTTTTTCGCCGAATTGGTAAGCTTTTCACCCGACCTTAGACCTCCAGTTTAACATGGATTCAGAAATACATCTCGTCGATGGGGTCGTTGCTTACTCTTCCACATTTCAACATAACAGGATTATTGAACCGGATTTAAAATAACAGGATCATTTGATCCGAGGCAGTAGTATGCCCGATAGAAAAATTCTGAAACCGGAATCAGTATCAAAAGTTCTATAAGAATCACCAAATAATTTCGTTGTACCCTAGTGCAATTTGAATTAGAAAGGTTTTCACTCCGCCTTAGATCCCACAGTTTAACGTGGAAACTGAATGCTTTTTTAAAATATAATTAGGCTATATTTCTTTATTATAAAATAAGTTAATTATGTTAACACAAGAATTTGTGAAAACAATACTTGTAAGTAAAAATATAATATAAGGGAATACCATAGAAATGTAAGTGTCTATAATTCAAGAAACACGATTTTATATATATGTTACTCGTCCGGTCCCGTTATAGCGGATTGGTACACGTCATAGCTCCACCCAGCTACATCGGCAGCCAATCACTACGAACATCTGGTCTTTTGGGCGGAGCTTGGCGATTGTGCATATAAAAGGGGATATTTTTCAGTTGGGAGTAACAGTAGCTATTTTCGCGTCAGTGATTAATCATTCCCTCCACCATGGACCTGTACGTCTCCCCAGACTTGTATGAAGAAAGTGACGCTGCAGCATTAACGACAATTAGTCTTTTTAACGCAATTGACCGTGGTGAATTATTTCCAACGCAAACCGTTGAAGATATTTGCAGTGACGCTCCTTACAATCCGACGCAAGGGACTACCATAGAAATGTAAGTGTCTATAATTCGATTTATATATATGGAGAGTTGCAGTATCTCGTCAAATAGATACTCGCCAAAAAATTTTTATATCAATCAATGTTATTTTGTTACCCCCATTATGCTAAAATCGAAATTTTTTTTATGGCAATCAATGTTATTCCTCGAACCAAAGATATCTTCACATAATGGGGATCTGTCTGTATACTCTGTATATGTTTTAAAAGAATGAACATTATTCCTTTAAGGTCCGATGAGGATTTGACACGTGTTATACAATCTTTTGAAGAATCTCGGAATACGGGGGATATACTGAACAGTCAACAATGTCACACATCCTCCACCATGGACCTGTACGTCTCCCCGGAATTGTATGAAAAAAGTGATACTGCAGCATTAACCGCAATTAGTCTTTTCAATGCGATTGACCGTGGCGAATTATTTCCAACGCAAACCGTTGAAGATATTTGCAGTGACGCTCCTTGCAATCCGACGCAAGGGACTACCATAGAAATGTAAGTGTCTATAATTCGTTTTTATATATATATAGAGAGAGTTGTAGTATCTCGTCAAATAGATACTCGGCAAAAATTTTTTATGGCAATCAATGTTATTTGGTTCCACCTCTGCTAAAATCGAAATTTTTTATGGCAATGTAATTCCTCGAACCAAAGATATCTTCACATAATGGGGATCTGTCTGTATACTCTGTATATGTTTTAAAAGAATGAACATTATTCCTTTAAGGTCCGATGAGGATTTGACACGTGTTATACAATCTTTTGAAGAATCTCGGAATAGGGAGGATATACTGATCAGTCAACAATGTCACACCGAAATAATGTGTTTTTCGATCTTTTTGGGATAAGAAGACAATATATTTTCATAAATTTATTAAATGAAAGAAATCAGTACAATAAACAACTAAAGAATATATCGTTACAAATATACGAACAAAAACATTATAATATACAACGAGTACGTACAATTGGAAAATCGTTTCGGCGAGTGTGACACGGATCAAATAAATTTAAAAAATTTATAAATTCTTTATCACTTGACATATGCATGAGAAATGAGACGCAGTACATTCCGCAAACATTAGTAAAATATCCTTGCATGCGAAATGGGTTCCATACAACTTCGGGAATATGTAACTGAGCGAGAAATTTTACAATAATAGGGTCACTCCAGGGTTGAGTACCGAGTGAATCAAAATAGTACAGGCGCTGTCTATTTTTAAAATAGACAGCGATCCAGTGAATCTCTTCATTACCGATGATGTCTGTGTTCACAATAACACTACCGCATTCTCGCGTACTTGGCAAACTCAATGTTTCATTCTTCGCAAACACGCCGATAAATTTGGAACGTGTGACTCGCTCCATTACTTTCTGAAGTGTATTAGCATCCATTTAAAAGTCAGTGATAACGCTCCTAAATCTATCTACTTCTATTAGGGCTTGCGATTCGAGATATACTAGTACACTAATAGGAGCGTCTATAGGCTTGGCGAATTCCAGCCGCACTGAGATGTTTCCGCTCTGCTGTGGGGTTAAATGGGTATTTACGCTAGCAGATAAGTCAGGTGTAATGTCAAACGGATAAAGGTTAAATTGATCAATGAATTCTTCCTGCGTTACCCCATTACCAAGCTCATCACAATCACCTGCAATATGGGTCAGATTACTATAGGCTCTGGCACAAAGAGGTAACACAGCGTCTGATGAATAGTCCGTACCCATTGTTCCACCCAAAGCAGTGCCATTAACGTATAGAGTTATATTTTTAAGTCCGAAATTCTCGAATTTAAAGGCACTCTTTTATATTTTCCATTCACCGAAGCGTGGTCCTGCATGCCGATTAATATCCTTTTAGGAAGATTTCCCAGGGCAATGTTTTCTATCTGCTTCGATGCCAACCCTGCAGGAACCGTATATAGTTTGATCTGCACTCTGTTAATAGGATATTTCACTGTAGCGTTTAGTAAATTTTTCTCAATTTCTAGTTGTTTTGGTGAACTTAATTTCACTCGCCGTACGCGGAGGTATGTGTCCATAATGTGAACCACAACGGGCTTTGCACCCTCTCTTGATCCGCAGCCAGATTTAAGCAGATCTCAGGACTCGTGCGGGTGAGCTTTATTTTCATATCCACCCCGTTGACAAGCAACTTCTCCTGGAAAGTGAAATCTGTGTGCAACCGTCCAAAACACTCGTATATTTTCTTTTTAGAATTTTTAAATTTGTCCTTTATACTATTTTCATCTTTAGTTTGATAATATCCCTCCGCACTTAAAAAGGTAGCCTTCGCTTCTTTGGAAAAGTTGAGGACATTTTCCAGATAGGCTCGTAGATGATAGTACCCCGTGCCTGCCGATATGTGGTCTGATTTAAATATACGTCACACTGGTTGAATATGGAGTGCAGAAAGTTTGTTTCAGGGTATACAGCATATTTGTCATCGCAGACCGTTCCATCAGAATGGGCTATACGTAGCTTAGCGTACATGTGCACACAGCTTGGATCAAAAAAGTAAGGGCCTGAGCTGGGTATCACGAATTCTATAGGTGCACTCGGGGAACTAATTGTGTTTAAAGGGTTAATTGTAATAAAGTCACTGTGCTCAATAGAAACTTGGGTTGGAGGTAGCTCAAAAAGGGACAGCTCCGATTTACAGCATTGTGAACTACATGGGTGGATGAAGCGTGCCATGGCGAAATAGTGACTCCTCTCTCGACAAGTGGTAAACAAACTATGATTCATGAGATCAATGTCCTTAGCTTATATCAGTCAAAAAGTGGTCAACCATAGGTTTCATTCGCTTACAGCACTTCTTTTTTGATAGCCTTTTACGTTTAATACCACGTGACCCCTTCTTCTTCTTCCGGGCAGCCCGCTTCTTCCCGCCACCACGCATTTTTCTCTTTGCATCTTTGATGATTTCGTCCCGTGTACGCTTTAAATGTTTTTTTAGAGCCTCTTTAGGTTTAGCCCCGGCCAATATGTCTTCTGCAGTGTTAATACCTGATTGCAGCGCTTTCCTTCCAAGGTATCTGGCACCCCTCTTCAGCAAAGGAACAGCCGTACGTAGTATGGATGAAAAAATGGACCCAAGTCCACTACCGCGCTGGTAACGCACCCCTCGATAGACGGTGAAAGGCTTTCTATCCATTATAACTCAGTGCGTCGAAAGTGTAGCTTCACTGTTAAGCTCCCGTTACCGAATGGGAAGTTTTCACCCTCAATCGTTCTTATATATATTGAGATATTGGTTATTAAATTAGTTGCGACATTCACATAATGGGGTCTGGCATATGTAATACTCAAACTCCTTCCTCTATGGTTGGGGATGTGAGCAATGCGCAGCAGGCGTGCCTGGGTATCCCCAACAAACTGGTGCTCCACTATATTACTGTAAATATAGCACATGTCTGGGGACCTTTCAGCCAATTTCTCCATCTTCAATTGATACATTAATCTGGACAAGTCATGCTGTGCCTCGTGAAATGTGTCTCTTTGGAAGGCTGCGCTATATCGGCCATTGGCTAGAATTTGGAACTTTCTATGGTCTTTAATACGTCTGTTAGTCTTTGATTTTAGGATTAGTGTATGTGCAGGGTTGTTTACGATTTCGTATACTAAATCATTCGTAAGGTTTGAGTTTCTTAAACTTACGTTTAAGCCTCTCACAACATCCTCAGCCGAACCATATTGACCCGGTCCTAGTCTTACTTCTGTACTGTAATACCGTGCAATCTTAGTCCGAGCGATACGCATAGTTTCATCCATAGCTACCCCAGCTTTTTCACACTCGTCAATGTCTCTAAGAATCGTAAAAACGGTTTCTTTATGTTCAATATTTAAAAAGATGGTGTCCAGCTGAATTTCGCATATCCCCACCTCATACGAATCACGACCCAATTCAATGTGCTTGTGGAGTTCTGTTACAAAGTTGGCTAGTGTTGTTAGGGTGTACAGACAGGGACGAGGAGGACGGGAGTGTGACGTAGAAATGGTTAGGAGCCATGTTGCATACTATTTAAGCTTCATTATTGCATCAGCTTTTATATAGGTGTTGAAGCTTTCTGGGTACCCTAGCCATTTCACCAGGTACATTTTTCTCTTTCCTGAACCTTTGCTTCCTAAAATTTTCTCAATTTTAAACACATTTTTTCCTAAATTAAACGCAACTTTCTGCAATTCCTCGCGGTAAAAGCCTCCTGAGATTTCTTCTCCATTCAAATCTTCAATGTAATACATCATTATCTCACCTTTAGGTCTCATAGCCCTAACTTTAAAAATCTCGCGTGTCCATCCTTGCTCAAAACCCTTTGCGAATTTGTTCCCCGAACGCGACAGCCTTACATAATCATTGATTTTGAAACGCGCAGAGTGTGGTGGTGGTGGTGGTGATCCATCTCTCCTCGGGAGCGTACCTCTTTCTAAAACTTCGTTAGGTGTTGTCCCAATCGTGCGATGGTGTGAGCGGTTGTAGGATGACGCCAATGATTCCAGAATGTCTAGAAATCTGTATGTGTTTTTATGTGTAAAATAACGGTGCATGCGTTCCTTTATGGTGCGCTGAACTCTTTCAGCTAAAGAAGCCTTATGTATAGAATTGGTTGTGTAATAGCTGATATTAAACTCTGTCAACATGTTCTGAAAAGCACGGCCTATAAATTCCTTCCCCATATCCGTACAAAAATAGCCAGGAACCCTGTTTCTTTTAACATTAGCGTTTTGGTGGCTTTAGCAACTGTTTCAGGTGATTTATTTTTCAGAGGAACTAGCCACAGATATCTAGAGAATACGTCTATTATGAATAGAATGTAGCGGTAACCATCGTTATACACAGAATATCTTTGCATGTCTGTTAAATCTGCTTGCCAAATAGAATCAATCGAGGAAGCCGTTGTCTTGGCTGTTTTAAACCTTTTTCTCACAGGCTTATGAAGCGTATAAGCGTCCTGCTCCCTCAAAATCTTTCAACATCTTTTTTTCCTACTCCGTAACACTTCTGTACAGTCTCTCTACGCCGCCGTAAGAGGATGGGGTAGAAATGTCATAATAGCGTTTAGTTAATACGTTAGCCATTTGCGTATTTTAGAGGCACGTGGGTAGGGTTGGTTTTAACCTCTTCTTGCTCCTCTTCAAAGGTGTTACCGCCGGGGGTGACGGCGCCTTCAATTGTGTCACAGGCGTTGCATGCTCCAAGTCTTTTAACCTGTTCAGATTTCCTATCAACGTTTTAGGGACATTTATTTGTTGTAGTCTTGCTTTAATATGCTTCCATCTGATGGTGATGGCCTATCCCACTTTCTCACCAGATCATGGACAATGTCTACGATATTCGATCCCTGTACCTTTGATCCTTCCACAATGATCTCCCTGATCGGTCCATTGTATGGCGGGATCTCATTCAATAGATTATAAAGACTTAAGCCTTTATCCTCAATGTAAGTGGGAGGGTATTTTTTAATACATGTCGATATGTTGTGTGGCTAATCTTTTGGTTGGTCAGCTGTATCGTCGGGCTCAGTATGTCGCATGTCCATCGTCCCCGTGCTGTGCCTAATAACCACAGGAATCTCTGTAGGGCTCTTATAATTTTCGTACTCGTAAAGAAATTTCTGCAGAGCTTCTTGTATAAGATTCTTTCTCATCAGGTGTTTTTTCACTGTTTAATAGGGCTAACAATTCGCTTTCCATTCTTTTAAGCTGCTTTTACGGGGATCTAGATACGTGTCTGGATTCCTTTGCAGTGAAGCGTACACCTCGTGGGGAATCACTACCACTTTCTTCATTATATTAATCTAGTCAGTAAAGGACCCAAAACTGAAAATAAGATGGGGAGAAATGACCCTCCTGTTTGTACAATAATTCGTTTTTTCTTCGCTACAGTTGGCTTTTACGAGCGAGTGCACGTATTATGTTCTTTGTAGCGGCGTAGGGAGCCTTCTGATGGGTTTTCATTGATACATTGCAATTATAACGTTAAGACAGATTTCACAGATGCATTTTAAAAAGTCGGCATCGATATTTTAATAAACATCTGCTGCAATGCCGGGCAGTCGATGATAGATTTTTATTAATTCACGGTATTCTTTAGTCTCTTTGTCATTCTGGAATATACACGTTTCAGGCTCGTTTGGAAATATATTCGTTCGCAGAAGCACTCTAAACGTGTTTCGCGGATGAAGGTCGCAAAGCAAATATCCGTAACGCGTGCTTGTAGCTTCTTTATAAACTTCCAAAAACTCCTTACGCTGATTCGGGAACATTTGATTGGCTAATACCCCAATTTTGATACATCTCTACGTTGCGCGAATAAGACTAGATATTGCGTATTTAACGACACATCGCGCATGTATCTATTTTGAAAAATAGATTCTGATTGATGAAGAACACGCTTATGTTAGATGGTGGGAGAATACTGTAAATGTCTCGGCAAACGTTTTATCCATCTCCAACATGAGATCGTCAATTACAATGATGTATGTTCATTTCCCTTTAACGAATTAACGTCATATACGCCTTTGTGGAACAAAATATCATCTTGGTACTCGTTGACATGATTGATACGTCGAATAGCACCATATAACTTTACGCACAAATTTCGAGAACATCTCTCCCTTTTCTTTAATGATTTTAAGCATAAACACAGTTTTACCACATCCTGTAGGTCCAGATATAATACATGTGGATGGGCTCGTGAATCTGAATTTTTCTACAGAGTCCATTTCTAACACGTCACACTCCTAAGTGGGTCATTTACAAAATATTACAAATTTTGAGTGCTGTTCCTTATATTTCTTCTCCCACAGAACCGTGAATGACGATGAGGTAGAGCAGCCCATCATTGACATTACGGATGACCTCGACGACAGTGTAGTTGTGATCTCCTCCCCTGCCAACGAACCCTCACCAGCGATACCGGTAGCACGTCCAAAGCGGAGGTATGAGAACCCCACGTCAGGTATAAAGCGCCCGAAATACGCGCCTGTTGCAGCGGTAATAGATCCCCAACCCTCAACCTCTTACGCAACAAGCCCCCAGCAGCACCTCCCGCTAATATATCCCCTTATTCATCCGCCGCCCCCCGTTCTGTTAAGTCTACAATAATAGAGCCCCAACCCTCAACCTCCTACGCAACAGACCCCCCAGCAGCACCTTCCGCTAATATACCCCCTAATTCATCTTCCGCCCACCGTTCTGTTGAGGATGGTATAACGCTCGAATTGGTGCGATCCACAGCCCCCACCCCAGCCTTGACTAGAAATCGGTATAGAGTCAGGGTCGACCCTAGAGTCATGTATAGCAATGGAATTGAGCGCGGGTTACGCCGGGTTGTACAGCATATTATAGAGTTTGCTCTTCAGAATCGTGACGAGCGTGGTCAGGACGAGTCTGTCCTTTGGATTCGGGTCAGATGACGGTGATGTAGATTGTAGACGATTATTGGGTGATAGTGCCATTTAGACGTTTGGCGGCTGAAGATGTAGAATATATATTAGGACGTATAATGCAAGCCGCCCAAAGTAGTATAGCCTTCAATATGGACAACTTCACGGTAAATATTGACCATGTATACCGTGTGCGGGTCATAGTGCCATACCGTATACTCTTAACTTCAATTCTCCGACTATTTACCGAAAGCATATAAACGTCGATGTGGTTGCGGCTTTATAGCAGTACTCTTAGCACGTATGTTTACTGTACAAAATACACGAACTCAAAAAATTTGGTGCCTACAGTCGTGGAGCGTGCCCGTAAACTAGCTGTAGACTGTGAACTTGAATTTGACTGTAATATGGGTCCTGAAGAGCTGAGAAGGGTAGCACAGGAAATGAATGTCCGCATAGTTGTGTTTGGGTTGGATGATCGTCGTAGGACTGTGTATGTTTTTAAAAGCTGTGTGAGAGATCGTACAAGACCCTACTTATTTTAGGATTGTCAGGGACAACGTATCTCCCCATCCGTAATATAATGGGGCTTTACGCTAGTTATGACAAAAGTCGAAAATATGGGAGACATCATGATTTGTGTAAGGGGTGCCTCGAGTTTGCGGATGATATAGTGAGACATTGTAAAGAATGTCACATGGTATGTGAGCAGTGTAAAAGCACCAAATGTGAAAGCCGTGTAGTTGAAGCTGAGAAGAGAGACTGTGATGTGTGTAGACGCACATTTTTCAATAATATCTGTTTTGATTTCCATAAATCAAATGGCACGTGCAGGAAAATGAGAATCTGTGAATGTCGTATGTTTCACACAATGGATAATTGGGGGAAATTTAAGCACAAGTGTGACGTAATTCACTGTCCTACATGCCAGGAGGAATATAAGGCGGATGGAGTAAAGCATGTATGTTATATGAAAGATGCTAAGCCTAAAAATAACCCTTGTATAACTGTATACTACGATATAGAAACGTATACGAACGCTGAAACCAAAGAGGTAATTCCACATTTACTTGTGAGCCAGACCATCTGTGATGAGTGTATGGGTATCGAATGTGACGAGTGCCCCAAATGTGGTAAACGGACAAACGTTTTTAAAACGAATGTCCGTGATAGTCCTGTGAAACTATTTGTGTCCTATATTGTCAAATTAGCCGACAAGTTCAAAAAAATGACTGTGTATATTCTCGCCCATAACGGGGCAAAGTTTGACACGCAGTTCCTTTATAAGGAGTTGCTTGAACACGAATCCTCTGAGATATTTACAGGTGATCCATTGAAAAGAGGCAACAAATTAATACAGATGCAGATAAGAGGCAATGTACAATTTAAAGATACTTTATTATTCACACCTTGTAAATTAGCAAAGCTATCCAAGGTGATGGGAGTAGCAGCTGAAGTTTCCAAAGGATACTTCCCTTACACTTTCCTCACCAGCGAGACTTTAAACTACGTAGGCCCACCACCACCCCAAACATTATTTGACTGTATGGATGAACGTGAAGACTTTGATCGATACTACGACAGTTTTAATGAAAGTAACCCTTATAATATAGCTGATGAATGTGAGCGTTATTGCGTGAATGATGTGCGCGTGCTTAGAGTATGTTTCCAGGCCTTTAGAAGGATGTACATAGCCCGTTTCAAATGCGATCCACTGCAAGTCGCAACCACCATCGCATCATTATGTTTTACGGTGTTCAAGAATAACTTCATGCCTAAAGACACCTTAGCCATTATTCACCGAAACAACCCCGCAGTTACGGGCACAAGGCTATTTACTGGCTCATACACCTACAGCAACATACAGGTGTATACATAAAGCACGCCCGCAACACGGGTGAAATACCCATTAAGATTAATGGACGTGTTTTTTGGGTTGATGGGTTAAGTGAAAACCGGTCACTGGTGTGAAGACTGTGTACTCCTTTAACGGTTGCTGGTGGCATGGATGCCCCCGTCCTGAGTGCGGAATCACCGGAGATATCCACGGTAGGTCTCCTGCCGACTGTCTCGCATCAACCCGCACCCGCGATCAACTTATAGGATCACAGTTCACTCACAAAGTCTTGTGGGAGCATGAATATGATGCACGGATGGAGACAGACGAGGTGTACGTGAGGAAAAAAACGATCAAGCGTTCAATGGTGCTGGATCCTCTCAAATGTGGTGATAGCTTGTTTGGAGGACGTACAAATCCTTTCAGACTATACTTTCCACCTACGGAGGGCGTGAAGCTCCATACTACGATTTCTGTTCTTCATACCCATACGTGATGAAGAGCAATCCGTACCCCGTGGGCGCTCCTGAGAAACTGGTGGGACCTAGCCTACCCTCCATCAATGAATTTTCAAAAAATTTGAATGATCGTTACTTTGGGCTCTCTTTCGTAGACGTACTCCCCCACGCAATTTATGGATGCCGATCTTACCTGTCGTTATCGACGACAAGCTCATGTTTCCCCTGTGCGTGAAGTGCGCGGAAGAGGATAACGGCGAATGTAACCATATACCCCACCAGCGTAAGATCAGAGGCGTATATACAAGTCCTGAGTTGGCCCTAGCCGTACGCCATGGTTATAGAATACTGAAGATACATGAGGTGTGGAGGTTTCAGAAGCTACCCAACCTTTTCACACCATATATAAACACCTTTTTGAAGGATAAGGTTGAGGCATCAGGGTATCCGCGAGGAGTTGATACCGAAGATGAAAAGTCTGCCTATATTCAACGTTACCGCGACCGCGAAGGTATACAACTTGATCGTGTCCAAATTGTAAAGAATCCTGGCAAGTGCTTTAGTGCAAAGTTGTCTAAACAGTCTATGGGGAAAATTTGCGCAGAATACCGGCAGAGGGAGCATTCATTTGGCACAAAGTTATAGCGATGTCTGGGATTATGCCAATGCCCCGATAAAGAGGTCATGGAGATCGTAAATGTAGGTAATACTTACGTAATAATAAGTACAACAACACTGAATTTGCCACAGATACCTCAAGGGTTACAAACATACCTGTGGCCAGCTTCACAACAGCCTACGCCCGTATAAAACTTTGGGGTCTATTGCATTCTCTTGGGCGGAGAGTATTGTATGCCGATACAGATAGCGTGATATTCACAGAGAGGGAGGGTGAATACATGCCCGCTATTGGGGAGTTCCTCGGCGAGCTCACTGATGAGATCAAGGATGAGTATGGGGACAACGCATACGCCGACTCTTTTGTCTCAACAGGACCTAAGACTTATGGGGTACGGGTCAGGGTGGGGGAGGAAATGAAATATATCGTGAAGGCAAAGGGTATTACGCTCAACCATGCGAATCGGCGGGTTGTTAACTTTGAGTCGTTGAAGGATCTAGTATGTTTGGACGATGATGAACAACCTCCCCAACTAATTGTAGGCACCCACAATTTTCGGGCGCAGAAGCTGGGGGGCGTGAAGGAACTTAGGGGTACGAAGGTGTGCCGTAACACCTATAGGAAACGTTACCAGTTACCTGGTACCTATGATACCGTACCCTTTGGATACCAATGATGCTTCTATTGTTAACTGACACGTATTTGTCTTGTATATAATCGTATCTATTGATTTATTACACGTATTTGTAAATATATATATATAACTTGAATATCTCGTTTATTAAATCGTATTTGTAAATATATATAACTTGAATATCTCGTTTATTAAATAAATCATGTTTCAAATAGCGTTTCACTTTCTCCTTTGTGTGTGTGTGTGTGTGTGTGTGTGTGTGTGTGTGCAGGTGAAAGTTCTAAGCTCCGCCCACTGTAAGACCGTGAGTCATGCTACTATCTGGGAGTCCCTGCGTGGTCAGTCGACTGCAGTAAGCCCGAGAGATCAGACGTGTATTCAGATCAGACGTGTATTCAAATGGCTACCTTTAATATTGCTTGTACAACGTTTATGAAATGGTATTCAGCAAAGTGTCAGGATGTGGTGGATACCGAAAAACTTCCTATTCCTCCCTCGTATACCTCTTTTAAAAACACATTGGATTGTGCGAAGTTCCAAGATGTACAAATACTCTACGGATGTTCTGGTGAGATCGTTGAAGGCTTTCGTTGCACAGACGATGTGCTGAAGTATACTGCAGAGCTAAACTTTATAAAGTCTCACATACACCGTGAAGTAAAAGAAACAACGCGTGCGGAAGAGAACAGCAGGTATGGATAATGAGTCTTGCGGATGGGTGGTGTGACAAGCGGTATTATGTCATGCTACACCATGTCGATTACTCATACCCTACGACTGAAAATGTGAGTCTCGTGATCATGGACAATCTTAAGTATTTTTATCACTATATTAACGTATATCATGATGAGGTTCGTAGTGAGGTTGTGGCTAGTGCCCTGCGTGATTTTTTAACAGACTTTAGAGACGATATCGTTTGATGGGCAGAGAGGAAAAATATGAACATATGTTCCTCTCAAATAGTGCGCCGGAGTGTGAAGATGTTTAGTAAAACATAAAATGTTCCTAGTTCTTATCCTGAGGTAAATGTCTGGTGCGTAGGCTGGTAGTGATGAAATTAATTCTTGTACCGAAATATGTACAACAATTCGACTCGCGGATCATACGAACAAGCCCATTCACGTATCATCGAGTCATCCGCCCGTCGAACCATTCCTGCCTACCTGCGTGCCTCACACGGCTCATAGTTATCTCAGAGCTTGAACCGAGTGGACGTGCGCTCCTCGAATACGATGGAACTTCCTTTGAGCAGCATTCTCAACGCCTCGTACGATGTGTCCGTGACGAAATCGTTGCGCATGTTCGGGCGTAATTCCGGTACCATTAGCTATGTACTGGAAACGGAATGTAGACAAACAAGCAAACGGGTTTATTTAAGTGTCGAGGAGATGAATAGAATCTTCGTGATAGTTGAGAAGTGGAGTGAAGATCGTTATAAAATACCTGCTAACGTAGGTACAAGAAGAGAGCAGATTAGTGACGCACCCTCATACGCCGTTGTATGTACGTTGTGTATAAATAACGATCGGCCGTGCATTGATATACGGCTGATGTGGAAGAATGCTTCTGATAATAACGCTCTTGTTCCTACGCGAAACCTTTTCATCCTCGACAGAATGTTTGAAATCGTCGGATTCCGTAAGCTGAAACCTATATTAGACGCGCGTGTTACGGACATGCTTTATTTTGATACAGTACTTGAATACGCCTACACCGCTCTGCTCGATGGGTTTACCGAGTGTAGGGCTGGTGAGAATGGTCTAGTGTTGGATGTTTATTTAAAAAGTTTAGACTTTGAAATACCATGAACTTTGGTACAAAGCAATTGATCGGTACAATGCTGAGCTCACCTACACCGTTCACCCTGAAGAACTATTTCTTTATATAACGCGCAGTTGTCGTAACGATTTAGAAGATTATTTCAATTGCCGCTATGTGAGTGAGTTCACGATTGAAAAGCTCGAGTCGGTAGAAATAAACCCTCGATTGGAAAAGCGTGCTTATAAACTTGTTTAATAATGTAGCTAACGATGAACTCTTTGTGCGTGCTTTTGATTGTATTCTAGACGTATTTAAAGATGACTTACCAACCGGTTGTAAAGTGGGAACAAAAATAGTACTGAGCGATATGAAAGCCCTTCATATCGAATACAGGTTTCCCTATACTTTAAGCGGTGAAATATTATTAAGCCGCATATACTGCGTAATGCAGAGCAATAATGATGTAATTGTAAACTCGATTAAGACCGAGTTTAGTATTTTGAAAAAAAAGTGAAATGTATTTATATATTTTGCTTGATATTTCTCCTGTACGATTATATGCATATTTCTATTATTATTGAATTGTATTTATATATTTTGCGTGATATTTCCCCTGTACGATTATATGCATATTTTCTATTATTATTGAAATGTATTTATATATATTTTGCGTGATATTTCCCCTGTACTGTTATATGCATATTTCTATTGAAATGTATATTTATTTCTATTTGAAATGTATATTTATTTTATATATATCCATAATTGTTGTTATATATTTCCTGTACTGTTATGATTATATGCATATTCCTCAATTGAAATGTATATTTATTTTCTATATATTTATAATAAACAGAATGATGCAATGTTGTTTTACTTAATTATATCATGTTACGCCTTCTAAACCTACTACCGGTATTCTTTTAAAAAATATAATAATGTATACAATGGTATCGCTAAAAAGTGGTATCTGGCAACTCAAGTCATTTACAGCCAACTGGCTGATTAGGAGTCTATAATAGTGTATACAATAATAATGCTAAAAAGTGGTATCTGGCAACTCAGTCATCGATTAGAATTAAATGAATACATGGCGCTATCTGGCAACTCAAGCCATTTACAGCCAACTGGCTGATTAGGAGCCTATAAAACAACGCCTACTCGGCTGAAGTCTTAATATGCACTTGGCTCCTGCCAGGTGAACACCTCTCCTCCTTCCTCTTCTTTCTGGTCCTTTGGGGGGAATAGCTTGGGGGAGAACTCCGCCTCCAAGTTGCATGCCCCTTGCAACCCCGGTTGGCAACAAAGGCCAGTACTCTTTTTTTTTCTTTAACACCCCCCACCCCCCTTTGCAACATTACATAATAACTTGCAACATCCTTGCACTCTCCCCTTTTTCGGCTATACTACTAATGCTTCCCCTAAGGAGGAATCGGAGGGTTCAGATTCAGCATTTTTAGACTTCTGACTACGTTCAACGAACTCTTTATATGTTGCGTAGCACGAAGTGCTGTGATACTGGATATAAGGAGTCTGACTCTCAGTAAAAGCTTTCAAACGCTTGCTTCTGTCATAATTTGGGTACGCAGAAGCCAAATGAAGCAAATTTTTTATTCCATGTTCTCCGCTGCTCAAATATTTCTCTCCACTTGGGCTTTTGTTCTTTTGGCACAAGATACATTTACCAAGGTTTGAGCTATGCTTCTTTTCTGGCACAAGTTGACATACATCCTGAAAAAGTAAAATATACTAAGACTTCTTGCAATTGCAATTATAATAAAGTGGTTCTATTCTATACATTAAAAATTCATTTGTAACACATTGGTCTTTATATTTATGTTTTAAATATCCACTTCGATTATTACTTACCATGATCTATCATCTGTTGAATCACATAATGAATACAGGGATCCTCAATTTGTAGCTACTACCAATACTAAACCTGAAACACAATAAATATGACTTATCATATTTGACGGCTTACAAGACGCTGCGCCGTGGAAGACGCACCTTAATTTTGGAAAGGTAAATTCAAGAAAAAATAGTTTTTGATGCACTTTATTGTTAATACAATGGATATGTAAACTTCAATAAAAAGAAAACCCAAAAGCCAATAAAGAAAGATAATATGATTATTACTCTTATTATTTGTTATTAATCAACTTCAGATTCATTACTGACATTATCATTAGGAAAAAAAGTGCGTCTTATAAGCCGACAAATACGGTAGTTACTCTAAAGAAATCAAATAGATCGATTCTATAAGAAGTTCAAGCATTTCACAACAAGTAAGCCGAAGAATAACATAAAATTAGTACTATTTTTTTATATGTTGGCTATTTTTTCAAGTATTTTACAACCATTTTTATTGATTTATACCCGAAATTTAGACATTTGTGCATACTTTGTTTTAATAAATTCTTGCAGAGCTATTAATATCTAATTTCTTGACTATTTAGTTCGATATGATTGGTTAGAGCTAGTTTATGCACCAAAATAGCAAAAAATTTCATTTTTGCGATTTTTTTACAATATTTACTTAATTTTTTACTATTTTTGCCGTTATTTTTTGACATTTTTGTCAGTTTTCTTGGTTCAGGCAGCAGTATGTTACAAAAACAGATTCTCAAACAAAAAATTGCCCTTAAAATTTTTTCAACTCAAGAATATGACAAAAATACGAAAAACTGATAAAATTTTGCCATTTTGACCACTTTCGCACCAATTTGGTGCGATGGCATAGAAAAAGTCGGATTCTCCGCCCCAAAATTAGTCTAGATCAGTCGTCAAAACCTCTGCACCCAGAAATTTATACGAACTCTGGGCCAGATCCTAGACTAAAGCTCTTCATCAGTTCTGCTTTATGTCTTCCAGACTGTGGACATCTTGGTATGAAAGTGTTTGTCTATAGCTCCACTTAACTCCTACATTAACCATACCATTATATGTACTTTTTATTTTTATGAATCTGTTCTTACTAACTTTATTCCTCGTTTCTTTACGTGTATTATTATTTCTTTATTACTGTAGTCCTTTTTTGTTTTTCAAATTTATCGTTTAATTAGTTGTATCGTTAATTACTTTGATGGATATTGTACCTTTTTATTGTATGGGATCTGTCTCCCACCAATAAATGTTATCATTATCATATATATGTATATATCACGGCCGGATTAAGGCTAATAAGAGTGAAGGGCCGATATATATATATATATATATATATATATATATATATATATATATATTAGTGATGGATCGAATAACCGCAACCGCACAAAAATTCACAACCGCAACCGTAACCGCAACAGCCGTTCCATAAGTGCGGTTGCGGTTGTAAAAGCTTAGTTAATTTTAATTTTAGGTTAATTAGAAATATTTCTTTTTTTTTAAAAGAAAATGATGGGTCTCCTTATGCGTGCTTAAACGTGACGTCATACGGCTGCCGTAGTAAAATTGGTTTAAACTGCGCTCTAAGTTATTACTCTGTGAGCTCCATGAAGTAACATTTATTTTTATTTAATTTTCTTCAAACTAAAATCGCCTTTAGTACAATAGTCAATAAAGCTTATTCCTGCTCGACGGACCTCTCGGGTTCGTGTAACTTGGTCAATGGCCTTGGTTGGCCATACATATATATATATATATATGGTTGGCATTTTTCCTAGTATATGATAACCGCAACCGCGGTTGGAAAAAATTCGACAACCGCACAACCGCAACCGCGGTTGTGAAAAACCGACCACTCGATCCATCACTAATATATATATATATATATATATATATATATATATATATATATATATATATTAGTGATGTAGGTCGCATCCGCATTCGCGGAACATCCGCACATTTTCTCGCATCCGCACCCGCATCCGCACTTTGGACTGCGGATGTCATGCGGATGTGGACCGTTGAGATAAAATGTCATTAATAAGCGGAAATTATCAAATTCTACTATATTAATAGAACTAGTTCATTGTGCGCAAAAGTGATACAAGCGACAAGACGAGAGGCTGTTCTTGTATGAAGTTACTCTCTTGCAACCTACTTAGATCCACGTTACAAAGCTAAGTTATTTTCACCTAGTACATTAGAACGAGTTAAATCATCACTTGGCAAAGCAGTTGAAGAGCTTCAATCTCTTGAATCTGTCGCTTCGCCACCCACCAAAAGAATAAAAGTTTCAGTGACAGAACCAACACCTTCAACAAGCAAATCTATCACAGAATCTGTCTCTCAGTTTCTTGAGTCAAGCAGCAATGACGAGACCTACGCGATGTCAAAAGATGTAGTAAAAATGATCGAGAGCTATCACCAAGAAAAACGCCTGGCTGCATGTGACAATCCTATTAGTTGGTGGAAAATACGCAGAATATCTATCCGTACTTGAGTAAACTTGCAAGGAAACATTTAGCCTGTCCTCCAACAAACGTACCAAGCGAGAGATTATTTAGCAGTGCTGGATTAATATATGATGAAAAGAGAAACAGACTGGCAGCAGAAAAGGCAGAAAAATTAATGTTCCTTAAGCATAACCTTCCTATAATTAAGTTTGAACATTAAACGATGAACATCTTAGTTTACTTTATTTTAATTACTCATTTAAATATGCCTAATAAAACTTTAAACTTAATATAAATAGTTATCAAGCTAATTAAAGATCTCTTTCTATAAGGGTGGAGGTTGGGGAAAGAGGTCGGTGGGGTGCATTTGAGTTGGGTTCACGTCCCGCATCCTGGTAACACAATTATGGTTTCTAATTGTGGCAGAAACTCAACAAAATATAATGAATTTATTTGCAGACGAATTCACTAATTGATTTCTATATTAGTTAGATGCTTGATATTATTTTATATGTTCAGAGAAAAGTACAGCAATTATTGTACAATTAATCAATTATACTACATTATAGCTACAGCTCTCTCTCTATAATAACTTATTATATACGTTAAACACAACAAATCTCGAAAATATCCTAAAAAATAACGAAAATGTAGACATCCGCATCCGCGGATGTTGAAATCAAACATCCTCATCCGCATCCGCGGATGCGAAAAAAATGACATCCGCTACATCACTAATATATATATATATTATAATATATATTCATAAAATCTTCAAATAAATAGAAATCTATATTTATCCAAATTTAACAACTAACAAAAATCAAAGCTTTGTACATTAAAAAAAAAAACAGCAAAAACAGCATACATTCAAATAGATAATGATTTCTTCCTTCCTGACTTTAAACTGTTACATCAAACAAAACATTCCCCCTTTCTTCGACATGCTGAATGATCATTACACTAGGCCCAAATTCCCAACGTCTGAAAGACAATTTCGGAAACAGATGAACCCTTTGAAGCCAATCCTGCAAAAATGAATGAAATTCATGTATACATATCGACAATAATACACCATCAGATATAATGACATAAAAAACTCTTAACTAAAACTAGAAAAAACTCTCTTATTTTCCACCTCTGAAGATATAATCATACAGTTATATATGATATTACTTAATCAACCTCGTGACAAAAGTTTAGGGTTTAGGATATAAAAATTATTAAAATTCACCTATGTATAGGCTATTCCCAAAATCTGTTTTTAACTTATGGTTGAAAATTGCTTTCCATATATTTTTATATTTCTGTACACTATACATATTGTGATTCTTTGAATTTATAAACTTCTGTTTAACAGAGGCAAACTCATTCCTTCTGTGGAGAGTAAATATTATTATTATTATTTTTATTATTATCATTATTATTATTATTAAGAATTTTCGTAGGAAATTCTTATAGTGATCGTTAGAGTTATTATTATTAATTAATTAATTAACTGTTCAATGTGGTGGGATGGGAACATCTTCATACCAAATGGTAATGATACTGTCACTGGTACAATTTTATCTTCCGTCCATCGTATCACCAATAAACAATTTGGCATTATCTTCTGGTATGAAAGAAAGCGTTATCAGTGATTGATAAATAATTAGTAATCTAAACAGCAAACGGCATTTATGGAGTGCGAATATATATATATATATATATATATATATATATATATATATATATATATATAAATTATATATATACAGGGTGGGCGGAAAGTAGCTCCCTATTTTGGATTGGTAAAAAAATACATATATTATCCATTTATTTCAGAAGAAATAATATGAAAAGGTAGGCATACATGGTAGGTTTTCTCTAAAATTCAATGTGGGCTCCAACTCTTTCCACCAGCTTCTGGAGCCGCCCAGGAATGGCGTCCACTGACTTTAGCAGGAACTCCGGCGGGATGGAGGACATGACTTCCCGAATTCGGTCCTCCAGTTCTTCCAATGTCCTCGGTTTGGTGCGGTAGACTTCTTCCTTTACCCACCCCCAAAGAAAGAAGTCGCACGGTGTCAAGTCCGGGCTCCTGGCTGGCCATTGATGTGGACCACGACGACCCATCCAACGCCCAGGGAAGTGGGCATCCAGCCACTCACGGACAACAAGAGCGAAGTGCTGAGCGGTACCTTGCTATGTTGCGAAACGAGGTCTGGCCGGTTGTCAGCACATGGGAGAACATCGACGATCTGATATTTATGCAAGATGGCGCCCCTCCGCACTTAAAGAATGGAGTAAATGTGATCGTTTTAAACAAGACTGTTAAAAACTGCTTTTACCATATTTTTCGCATAGCCTAAGCTTTACTGTAGTTGTAATGGAGCGTGTTCTAGGGAAGGCTAAGCACAAAAGGCAGTGGTTCCCAATCTCTTCGCCTTTGTTGCCCAGAACCAAATTTTCCATGCCCACGATTACCCTATCTTTTATTTGTTTATAATTTTTTATTACAAATTGAACATTGAGTATCTGGGTGTATAATAAATGACAAACACACACACACACGCCTTGTAGTGATCGAAAAGGATGAGAGTTCCTTGGAAGAGAAAAGGACCTGCAGATCTTGACTCACTCGTAAAGAAATGAGTTGCTCATTTGTCTGAAAATCTCTTTTGCTTCTAAATCTAAGGCAATTGATTTCTAGTCTAGTACAGTATACCTCCGAAAACGGCCTTCCGTTACTCCACCAAAAAAGACAATTTACCCCGGGGTTGGGAGCCCCTGACATAAGGTATGATGAGAAGGAGAAGTACGTGATCGAGCTTGGGCTACCCCTTCACAGAGTGTCCTAAGTGGTGGATTGCGGAACACCTTTGAATTATATAAGCTAGGGAACATATGTGTGTGTGTGTATATATATGTTATACATGTTATAATTTAATTTATAATCGAATTAAAGCCGCGCCCTGATGACAATTATTTTTATGTAATTTCATTCATTCAATACTTCCCATGCTATGTATGACTCATTTCCTTCCGAACGGAATTCACACTCAGTGACGCAGACGGTTTCTTTGATTTCACTTGGGAAAAACATTGTGAGACGCTCGGGTCTACAAAGTTCTCAGGTGACGTCGACCGCTTGCGTGGTGGCGTAGCCAGGTTCCGTTCCTTTGACTATATAAGAGGGGGATCAGCGCCCTTAAGGCAGATTCTGAGAAGACGGGTCTCCGGGCTGAAATGGCGGGTTTTCAGTCCGTTAACGGGAATTGCTTTTGAAAATTGGAAGATTAATGGATGTTCAATTGGAGTCTGACTGTAGGGAAAAAGACAGTAACTTAGCAATTGACTCATACAAGCTTGGAGACTCAGAACGGAAAAGGGTCTTAGAGGGGTCTCTGGCTTATTTAATATCTTACAATGAAGAAGAAAATAATATTATATTTATGAAACTTTTACTGGGAAAAAGAAAATCACGGGCCCACACAGTACTCCGCGATTGTGCGGAATTGGTCCGCAATCGACATGGACCGTGACTTATTTTTCGTTGGCAAGGTACTAGTATTGATGGATACCGTAATGAAATTGACTGGATTCTTTGGATCTGATATATTTGCATGTTGGTTATAAATAGATATAGAGTGTAACACATTTGTGGATAGTAGTCTATTATGACTTGATCCTCTGGATCCAGAGATTCTATCTTTAGTTTTAAATCGATAATTAATTAGTTTTAAATCGATAATTAATTAGTTTTAAATCGATAATTAATTAGTTTTGCAAAAATTGGTCGTTGCCAATGTACAGGCAGTTTTTGCATAAATTTCTTGTTCTTGTGGTTCAGAACCCACGTAAAATTGTAGGTCCCCTCCTCCACCACGGAGGACATACACAATTACGAACACAGTTAGGTAGACCAACCATGAGTGGATCCTAGGGTCTTTGTTGGTCTGTAACATTATAACAAAGAGTGAACTATTTCTGCATCCAGAAGTGCTAAAGTAATACCCTCTTTCGAGTAACATCCTGACTTTGGCCGAACTCGGGGAGAGGCGTATTATATATACAGGGTGTCCGAGAATTATCTGTACAATTTTTGGCTGTTATTAAAAGTCAACCATGAAGTGTAGAAATTCCAGTGTTGTCCCATTTTACAGAGAATCTCATTAAGTTTTTTCTGATACCACGTTTTGACAAGTTTTTTAGAAATGTACGCGGGTGACAGACATTGATGATTTAAAAGCAAGAATCACAGCTGCTATTGAGCGAATTGATGTGGATATGCTGTAGCGTACATGGCAACATTTGGAGTATCGATTGGATGTTTTGCGAATCACTAATGGTGCACATATCGAATGTTTGTAACAACGTTACTTTAATAAAAGAAACTTTTGAAAATACAGATTCTAAATAATCTTGTTTAAGAATTTTACGTGTGTTATCAAGAATTTATTAAAAGATGAAATTGTACAGATAATGTTCGGACACACTGGAATTTCTAAAAAACTTGTCAGAACTTGGTATCAGAAAAAACTTAATGAGATTCTCTGTAAAATGGGACAACACTGGAATTTCTACACTTCATGGTTGACTTTTAATAACAGCCAAAAATTGTACAGATAATTCTCGGACACCCTGTATATATATATATATATATATATATATATATATTCAGACTGAAGTAGATCGTTCGTGTTCCCCAGTGGCGATTCTAAGAATTATTTCAGGAGGTGGGGTGGCAAAGACTTAAAAATTTCTCCAAGTAGAATGGGTGACTTGAGGGAGCATCCAGGCGCAGAGCATTACTAGTGGAGGTGGACATCGGAATAACGCACACCATCTCCAAAAACATTTTATTTTCCATAACTTCTTGGATTTATAGGTTTCAGCATATGCTGATTTTAAATCTGTTAAGAAGTAAGTTTTTTAGAAAAAAAATTTGAAATTTTTTAAAAACATTTTTCTGAAATTTTTTTCGAAAAAAGTTAACCTTTTAAAATCAGCATATGCTGAAACCTATAAATCCAAGAAGTTATGGAAAAATAAAATGTTTTTGAGGATGGTGTGCGTTATTCCGATGTCGGCCGTGGAGTTTGGAAAAATGTTTCATTAATACATTTCGAAATGGTTTACAGTCACAGACTTTATAATAATAAAATTAAATTATTTCACCAAATCTTGCGCCAGATTCAATGTTTTCTTTATATCATGTCATTATTGTCATAATGGTTACTTATAGTAGTAGTAGTAGTATGTATCTTGCTGTTTTTTATCTATATGCATAATGCATATTGGAATTCATCAAAATATCATACATATAGGCTATTTATACATAAAGATAAGATATAAAGATTCAATGGATAACAGAAAGCCACTAGGGCCTATCGAGGCTATCCATGTCAATAACCCAAGTACTCAACCAAAATATTTACCCAAGGAGGGCACGGTACAAGTGTATTTACAGCATCCATGATTCATGGTTCAAGACTAGGCCTAATGAAAGACGACAAGTAGAATTAACTAAATTAATCTAAGAAATAAAATTAATTACATTTTTCTAAGAAACTTAAATACAATTTTGGTCAATATTTGGGAGATGCACGGCCTCTGAATTCAGATTTTTTATTCATACCAGTCGTTAGTACATATGATTTGATGAATTTAAAAAAAAAAAATTAGACGTTGTGCTTTTAAAAAATAAGGGAGATATCAATTTTTCACTAACGATTTTTTAACATTTTCCGAGAAACTGGTTTTGAGAGCTGGTAACAAAAAAAAAAACAGACCACAAGACTTATCCTGCAATCCTGCATTATTTTTAGATTTTTCTGTTTCATTAACTGTCCGATTTTTATGAAAACAACGTGATATGTACAGTTTTCACGCTGATTTCAAAATTATAAACCATTTCATCGAGAAATATATAACCAAAAAGTTATAATGTGCAGAAACTAGCAAATGTTTGAAAGAGCGTAGCTATAGAAATTTTAAAATAATTAGCTGATTCTAAAAATAAGTTTTTTCGAAATGAAAGTAAATTATAGAATACTACAAAAAGTACTAGAACGGTGTAATCACTGAAAGCATAGGCTAGGCTATTTTTTAAACGGTGGCGTTGCGCATCTATTTTGTTCTTCGCTGCAAGCATAGACTATTATAGTTCAACATCTTTTTACTTTCCAATGACTGACAAATTTAATTTTATAGAATTATATAGGAAGACTGAGACAGAAGAAAATGTAGTAAATTTTTTACAAGAATATAACTTAATACCGAAAGAAAAACAGTGTCCTAGAAAACATCAAATGCTAATAAGCCTAACTTAACTTAACCTAACCTAAGTATTTCTCGACGAAATGGTTTATAATTTTGAAATCAGCGTGAAAAACTGTACATATCACGTTGTTTTCATAAAAATCGGAAACAGTTAATGAAACAGGAAAGACCCTTATTTTTTGAGAAATCGCGAAACTTTATCCACCGCCACAATAAAAGGTTAGTTATTTTTCCGTCGATTTAGTGAAGGTTAGGTTAGGTTAGCCTAACCACTAAAACGAACATAACCTAACCTTCACTAAATCGACGGAAAAATAACTAACCTTTGCGGTGGATAAAGTTTCGCGACTCGGAAAATGTCAAAAAATCGTTAAAGTGAAAAAAATCGATATCTCCCTTATTTTTTAAAAGCACAAGGTCTAGTTTTTTTTAAAGTCATCAAATCATATGTACTAACGACTGGTATGAATAAAAAATCTGAATTCGGAGGCCGTGCATCTCCAAATATTGACCAAAATTTTAACAACTGAGTAACTCAAAACTAAAAAAATGCACAACTTAGCCCAATGTACTGTAGAAAAGTCAGTGGAACACTTGACATAGCATAAACCAATCTCACTCTTACCTCACAACTTTCCGAAATAGATATAGCCTAGCTTAAGCAATTGATAGCCTCATCATACAAGACAGATTTGTAAGGGAATATTTTTATTTAATTAATAATAATGAGCGTCCATTTCTTAATTTAATCATATATTGTTACTCAACGATTTAAACCTGAAACTGCATAATATAAGAACTAATTTCAGAACATAACACTACACAAATCAAAAACATTGAACAGATTCTACACAGCAAGCGGATAGCAAAGAAGCCGAAAAACAATAGGCTTTTAACTTTTCATTAGTCTTGTGCATAGTGGCTGTATAAGGATTTCAATGGTGCGTACAGACGGTACAGACCGTACCGTACCGTACAGTTTGCTACCAATTCTGTAAGGTAGGTTTGCAATATTTTTCTAAGTTTTCTCTCTGAAATTTTTCCCAAAATTCTTTCAGGGGTGACAGCCAGACTGCCTTTGCCCCCTCCTCTTCGGTCGCTACGCTCCTGGTGTCCCCTTTATTTGAACTATGGATGTTATTTACGAATGTAATTTAGTGGTACTATAATTATAATCAGATACTGTAACATTAAAAATTAATGTTTCTTTTATGAATGTATTACATCACGTTTGAAGTTTTGCAAATAATTTTCACATATCTCGATTAGTGATGTAGGTCACATCCGCACATTTTCTCGCATCCGCATCCGCACTTTGGACTGCGGATGTCGTGCGGATGTGGACCGTTGAGATAAAATGTCATTAATAAGCGGAAATTATCAAATTCTACTATATTAATAGAACTAGTTCATTGTGCGCAAAAGTGATGCAAGCGACAAGACGAGAGGCTGTTCTTGTATGAAGTTACTCTCTTGCAACCTACTTAGATCCACGTTACAAAGCTAAGTTATTTTCACCTAGTACATTAGAACGAGTTAAATCATCACTTGGCAAACAGTTGAAGAGCTTCAATCTCTTGAATCTGTCGCTTCGCCACCCACCAAAAGAATAAAAGTTTCAGTGACAGAACCAACACCTTCAACAAGCAAATCTATCACAGAATCTCTCTCTCAGTTTCTTGAGTCAAGCAGCAATGACGAGACCTACGCGATGTCAAAAGATGTAGTAAAAATGATCGAGAGCTATCACCAAGAAAAACGCCTGGCTGCATGTGACAATCCTATTAGTTGGTGGAAAAATACGCAGAATATCTATCCATACTTGAGTAAACTTGCAAGGAAACATTTAGCCTGTCCTCCAACAAACGTACCAAGCGAGAGATTATTTAGCAGTGCTGGATTAATATATGATGAAAAGAGAAACAGACTGGCAGCAGAAAAGGCAGAAAAATTAATGTTCCTTAAGCATAACCTTCCTATAATTAAGTTTGAACATTAAACGATGAACATCTTAGTTTACTTTATTTTAATTACTCATTTATAAATATGCATAATAAAACTTTAAACTTAATATAAATAGTTATCAAGCTAATTAAAGATCTCTTTCTATAAGGGTGGAGGTTGGGGAAAGAGGTCGGTGGGGTGCATTTGAGTTGGGTTCACGTCCCGCATCCTGGTAACACAATTATGGTTTCTAATTGTGGCTGAAACTCAACAAAATATAACGAATTTATTTGCAGACGAATTCACTAATTGATTTCTATATTAGTTAGATGCTTGATATTATTTTATATGTTCAGAGAAAAGTACAGCAATTATTGTACAATTAATCAATTATACTACATTATAGCTACAGCTCTCTATATAATAACTTATTATATACGTTAAACACAACAAATCTCGAATATATCCTAAAAAATAACGAAAATGTAGACATCCGCATATGTTGAAATCAAACATCCTCATCCGCATCCGCGGATGTGAAAAAAATGACATCCGCTACATCACTAATCTCGATGAATATAGGTGATATTGAAAAGATTATTGAAAAATTGAGTTTGCTTTTTTATTTGCTAATTACCTCCAACACTTCTTCACTACATTCTGCTTTTCACATTTTGGAAAACAACGCCTTAACTAGATACGAAATACATAATATAGTAATAACATATAGTCTTGCAGATTACTCATTTTTTAGCTTGCGCCCAGATAGATTGATTCTCCGCCAACAAAAAAGCCAATTTTTAACGTTAAATTATTCCCCATTCATCCTCCAATTTTTTACAAATCCCAAATCGACTTTACAGATGCGATACCAATTACAAAGTTCGACAGCACAAAAACTACAACATTTTAACAACAGAAACGTAATTAAACAATCATAACTTTCAATTCAACATATATCAAGGAGACGAGGCTTGATTACTGCCTTCAGTGGCTTGTAAACAAACCCCCAATCGCTTTCATTGGCCAGTTCTCAAATATGTCATATCAATATACATCTAGCAATATCGAAATTGCAAATTATTTTAGGTTTTTATGATTGAAAATTATTAAAGAATAACAAGAAAATAGTATACTACTGAAAAAACAACCGAGACTGATAATGCAATGCACTCAAATCTTCTTCTTTCTCTTCGCCCGTTCCCGCCTCTATGCGGGGTCGGCGTTTCTGACCAGCCTCCTCCACACAGCCCGGTCCTGGGCTTCTTCATCCGACAAGCCCTTCTCCCTCAAATCGTCCCTCACCTTCTCCATCCACCTTCGCTTCGGTCTGCCTCTCTTTCTCCTGCCATACACCTCCATATTCATCGTTCTCTTACCCACATAATCTTCGTCCCCTCTCATCACATGTCCATACCATTTCAGTCTACTTTCTTGTATCTTCCTCGAGATTTCTCCGTTACATCTAGTCTTTTCTCATGATCTTTCTTTATAGCCCAAGACTCAGCCCCATACATCATAGCCGGTCTTACCACAGTCTTATACACTTTTCCTTAACCCTTGCGCCTATTCTTCGGTCACACAACACCCCTGAAACTTTCTTCCAATTTTTCCAACCGATTGCACTCTGTGTGTATTTCTGTGTCCAGCTCACCGTCCTCAGCCACTGTCGATCCCAAGTACGTAAACTTACTTACTCTCTTTAACCTCGCTCCCTCTAAACTAATTTCTGAGTCTTGATTTTCGTAGAACCTCAGGTACTCCGTTTTCTTTCTGCTGATTTTCAACCCTCTGTCTTCAAAAGCCCTCCTCCATTCCTCCAATTTTCTTTCTACTACTTCTCTCCTGTTGCTGCACAGAACAATATCGTCTGCAAAGAGCATACACCAAGGGGATTGATCTTTTATCCCCTGGGCCAACACACCCATAATCAAAACAAAAAGGTACGGGCTCAAAGAAGATCCCTGATGTAGACCAACCCTCACGGGGAACCATTCCGTTACACCTACACTACTCCTAACCTGGGTCCTTGCTCCTTCATACATACTTTGCACCAACCTAACGTACTTCTCCGGCACACCTTTCTCTCTCAGTTGTAGGTAAATATTTAGAGGGGATAATAGCGAGTAGGATTGTTGACCATTTGGATTCCTACAAGCTACTTGGGGACTCCAACATGGGTTTAGACGGCATAGGTCGTGTCTCACCATCATGCTCGAGTTTTTCTACGTCATGTTGAGTGAGTATGATAAGAGTAGGGCGATTGATTAGAAGGCCTTTGATAAGATACCTCACCGCCGGCTAATGGCCGAAGTGCGCGCGCTGGGTATTGGTGGGGAAGTAGGTAGGTGGATTGGAAACTGGCGAAAAATGCCACAAAGTTAATCCCTTTCGTTAGGCATATGGGCTACAATCGACGCTTACGTGACGCGGGTTCAAAGATGTCGATTTTAGAAGCATGTTTAGTTCAAATGATAACCAACTCGCAACAATGGTTAGAAGTTGGATTTGAAACGATTTAGGACTAGTATATGTGGGAATTACTTTAACACGTTGATAGTTTAAGATTAAAACATAAGAAAACTCTGCAGGAGTTCGTTTGCACGGTGTCTCTGTGAGCAAGGTAAATATAGAGCTATTTATATATTCTCCACTTTCCTGTAAAATTTCCTTGGCTACTTTTCAGGGTCAAGGTATTTTCTTCATCCTTTTTCCGTACCTGCCTCTGGCAGGGAGGGAGCGGAGGGTGGGGAGAGAGCCTTCTACTTTTCTATCCAGTTTTCTACTACTGCTAGGATAGTTGAAAGAAAAATAAACTTTTAATAACAGGAACAGTTCCTCGGTGGATCAGTTCAAGAAAAGGTTAGACCAAATCTTGCACACTATTTGTGTGTGTAGAAAATTTTCCCTGGCACCCGTTGCCATTGGTACCTCCTCGGTATGGGCCGCAAGGCCTTTTGAGGTACTTCTTTTCCTTGTAACTCCTTGTAACTCATACACCTCCAAACCTCCTGGCGTGGCACTCTATCATATGCTTTCTCTAGGTCGATGAAAACCATGTGCAGTCCCTTTTGTCGCTCCCGGTGTTTCTCCATCAACTGCCTCAGTGCAAAAATCGCATCAGTTGTTCCCCTACCTGGCATAAAACCCAACTGCTCTTCCCCACGGTTGTCTCTTCTCTTAACCTTTTCTCTATAATCCTTTCCCAAACCTTCATCGTGTGTGACATAAGCTTTATTCCCCTATAATTTCCACAATCCTGGATGTCCCCCTTCTCTTTGTAGATAGGTACGAGTGTACTATCCCCCCACTCCTCCGGCATTTCCTCTTGTTCATATATCTTCTGCATCAGATCCCACAATAGATCTATGCCCTCATCTCCCAAACAATTCCACGCCTCCACTGGTATCCCATCCGGTCCCAATGCCTTCCCCTTCTTCATTCCTTTCAACGCCACCTTCACCTCCTCCCTACTCACTCCTGAAGTTAACCCTTGATTTGGGACACCATCTTCAAAAATAACCCTTGGGTTTTCCTCATTTAACAGATGTTCAAAATAACTCTTCCATCTATCCATGATTTTATCCTGATCCTTTAAGACCACTCCCTGCCCATCCTTTACCTGTTTAATTTGAGTAAAATCTTTACTCGCCTTATCCCTAGCCTTCGCTATTCTAAGGATCTTTCTCTCTCCCGCCGTGTCTCCAACTCTTTATATACTTCATCCATCGCCTGCGCCTTGGCTCTTGCCACTCCCTTCTTCGCCTCCTTTTTCGCCTGCCTATAGCTTTCTCTATCCTCTTGTCTACCAGATGTGTCCCACTTCTTTTTAGCATCTTTCTTCCTTTTAATCACCTCCTGAACCTCTTCATTCCACCACCACGTCTCTTTATCTTCAGGGGGTCTTCTACCTGATGCACTCAAATAAAAACAGGAAAAATAGTCTGTCTCTGATCTTAAATACAAGTCATGAGACTATGCCAAATTTGGCGCATGCATTAACGATTAACCTTTACAGATCAGATTAGATTTTGATCGTGGTAAAAACCGCGTTTGTGGTTTTCAAAATATGATTCTATAAAAGTGGAAGTCGAGAAATGGTTCGTAAAAAAGAAAATTTATTTAAATTAAATTCATAACTCAAATTCTTAATTAGTTTTACAAAATAAATAAAAATAAAACAGAATTTTATCTAAACTTTAAAAAATTGTGAAAGAAAAAAAGAAATTATAAAGTTTACATTTTTGAATCGGGATAACTAAAGTAAAGAGAAATATGATAAAATGTATTCACTATAAAGGATAAAATTTAAAATACAGGGCGTTCACAAAGTCTTGTTCCGGTTTTAAAATTGTATTACAACAAAACCAAATGAGATAGAACAGTGCAGTTTTTTGCATTTTGTTGTTTAACTAATGAAGTTTTTTTCTTGATTTACAGGTGACAATCTGAGTGTCAAGTTGCTATTAATAGAAGCTTGAACGAAAATGGCGACTACACAGGAGAAAGCTCAATGTGTAATCTGGTTTGCGGAGTCGAAACCAGTGAGAACTGTTCAACGGAATTGCCACCGTCAATATGGCAAGGATCCTTCCTCCAAACCCAACATTAGGAGGTGGTTTTGCAAGTTTCGGGATACAGGAAGTATGATTGACTCGCCAAGACTTGTCCAAGAGACGTTCCAACGCAGCCCTAGAAAGTCTATTCGTCATGTTTCAAGTGAACTGCAGCTACCAAGATCAACGGTACACAAAGTTGTACACAAGAGATTGCATCTTTACACGTATAAAGTGAAAATAGTCCAAGCTTTGCAAACCAGATTACACATTAGGGCGGATCGAAAATGAGGTTTTTAAACTTTTTTTCGAAATTCAAATATGGCTAGTGCGGAAAATATGTGGGTGCTATAGATAATGACTGTGCATAAATATTAGTCCTGCGAAATTATATCTTCAGGTGCCACAAAGCCGTCGAAAAAAGTGAAATATAATGATTTTCTTATATTCTGCATTAGTACAATAACTGAAACTTACTTGTTATTATTATATATTAAGTGTTCCAATTACCAAAATAGTTACTGAATTACGCAGCTCTTAGTTTATTTAGATCAATGTTCTTTTGATTAATGATCTAAATAATCCAGAACTCACCACGAGGAGGTGGCTGCGTGTCGAGCTCCACCCATGCCCTCCCAACCACCCATCCTTGCGCATGTTTTTTTCTATTAACGTTTTATTTAAACTTTATATTCAGCTTTACTTTCGAATGATGGCATTTTTTTACGTGACTGAAGTGTTGATCTTATGAAGCCATCTCGCGCGTTCAATCCAAATACTTTTGATGATGCTTCAGTCACTAATTTTACCATTGATGCTAGAATATTTTCTGGATTTGCAAAAAATGCACTTCTTTGTATGACAGGGTTTACAATATCCTTTACTTCGTCATTCAGTGTTCTTGTTAGTTCAATAGTTTTGAAAACATGTTTTGAGCCATTGACAAAAGACGTACTTTGCTTAATAGAAAACCACATTGGGATGTAGACCTTCATTATAAAAGAAGCAATGTTCATGAGGTTCTCAGATGGACTTACAGTTGAAACGTATAGACGAAGCAAACGATTTGCTGTAGTCAGCCATCGTGAATGTGCCATTTTGCCTGGACTACGATGAGCAAGATCTGGAGAGCAATATCCCTTTGTTATGTCCTGATGAATATCAATTAGATATTTTTGGTCGGTGCTAAGATCTTCACAGTCTACAGTTGGTTCCTCAGCATCAATCCTTTCAAACTCGACAATAGGAAGACTCTCACAGTTCTCTAATTCCCTGCCAATAGGATCGGTGAATCCGCGGGGGCCAGATGTTTTTCCATCCAGCTTTGCAACTAAATGGCGTAATGGCAATTCATTGGCATGGAGCTGGCACACTAAATGTTGAACTGGCTTCTTCAGCTTCAATTCTATAAGCCTTATAACGCCTCCCTTTTCTCCAGTGTTGACTGCTGCACCATCGCATCCAATGGCAACAAGGTTTTCCAGGTTCATGTCATTATTTCCAATATACTCAAACATTCCTTTACATATTTCTTCAGCTGATCCAGAATTCACAGAATAATGGCCCAAATAATCTGAACCAGGTTCTCTCACTAAAGTGATATGTTCTTCTGTTACCTTCTTCTGATATACTTTGGACTCTTTTTTTTCTTGGAAGAGTGTAGAATCTTTTCGACCATCAAAATAGATTCCTCTGATTGGGACCTGATTTTGATCTTTCATAATTTCTGATCTCTTCTTTTGTCTTTCTCTTCTGATTTTACTCCTATCCACTACTTCAGATGTATTGTCAATAGAAACTTCTCCAATATCTTGCAATACTGCACTAACAGTGAATGCTGCAGCTCGATCTGAAACTGCAGTCCTGTCACAAGCAGTAGCCACTGAAGGTAGATTTGTAGTTTTCCTTTTCTTGAATAATTGTTCTTCAGGTTGTTTCGAGCTTTCTCTTCGAGCTAACTGGCTCTGGAAATGTATCGTCTGATATTTCGCCAGATTCACTTTCACTATTTGATGTCGATGATGATAATTCAACATTTGTATCCTGCAATTTCTCCTGTGAAGATTCTTTGGTGAGCCTCACAGCTTCTTTTTGCTTTCTTAGCAACGTAGATGCTTTTTTCTTTGAGAGTGTAATATCTACTCTATCAATAAACAGTTTTCTTTCACTCCTTTGATCTAAGAGGAACGTCACTTCTTCCTTTGGAACCGTTTTTTCTTTGGGACAAGAACATTGTGTTAGTACTTTGCACTTGCACGCTGCAATGTCAAAAAGTTTCGTGTGTGCTTCTTTTTTGAACATATCAATCTTTGCTTTGTAAGCTTCAGAATTTTTTCTGCTTTGGTATGGCTTCATAATGACACGATACTTTTCGTGGTAGCTTCTGAACATTGTTTCAATTCGCCTGTCTGACAGAATTGGGACGGAAGCACTTTCCCAAATTGTTCTAATATTTGAAATATTGAAGGATCTTTATTAGTATTCTGTTTCAAATCGTTTCTTACAAACAAGTAATATTTAAAAACTCCTTCGTATGTAGGAAGATTCCTGTGCCACAAATCTTCCCCCATACCAAACATGGGGCACTCAGTTGAGGCCCTGGTTGATTTTGCACAAACTCGAGACATTTTGAAAGTATACAAATCTGAAAAAGAAAGAGCTAATATCAATTATACGTTAATTTCAGTTAATAGTACATGGCAAACTTAGGGCAACACAATACAGAAGTGCAAAATATATAAGAAATATAGTTTAGACTATCTGAGTAACGCCAACAACAGAACACCCACCTGCTACGAGAGCGACAGCTACACTGAACCGAGGTACTCACGTGACAGCTGAGTGAGCTGACTATAGAAAACTGTTTTTAGAGAATAGAAACTTTTTTTAAAGGTTGTCTGAGCTATTTTTATACAAGTGTGAATAAATTCTTGTCTATTGTGCATCGTGGACTCTTCTGTAATTATTGGTTAAAATCTGCTTTTTTCAATTTTTTTCAATATTGAAGGTCATTGTGGCACCTGAAGATATTAATGTTATGATTTTAAATTTATACCAGCTTATTTCCTCACTACTCCACACATTTTCCACACTAGCCAATTTGAAAATTCGAAAAATGAGTTTTTCACTCCGCCCTATTACACATTGAGCTTTCTCCTGTGTAGTCGCCATTTTGGTTCAAGCTTCAATCAATAGCAACTTGACACTCAGTACCTAAATTTTTTTTCTTGATTTATAGGTTGTAATCTTACGTATTATCGGGACTACCAAACTGTTTATTATGTATTTTTGCTCTCGTCATTTTCGTTTAAACTAACGAAAATATCACAACTTAACCTAACCAATTATCAAGGGTGTAAGTTGACCTAACCGGGCATTTCATGGTTGAAAATTTCTAATGATCTGTAAAAAAGGAAAGATTTTAGATTGTTAGCTACGAAAAACAAAATAAAACGGAAAATGCCCGGTTAGGTCAACTGTACGCCCTTGATGATTGGTTAGGTTAAGTTGTGATATTTTCGTTAGTTTAAACGAAAATGACGAGAGCAAAAATACATGATAAACAATTTGGTAGTCCCGATAATATGTAAGTACCAAAATTTATTAGTTAAGCAACAAAATGCAAAAAAAAAAAATGCATTATTCTATCTCTTTTGGTTTTGTTGTAATAAAATTTTAAAACCGGAACAGGACTTTGTGGACACCCTGTATAATACGCGTATGAATAAACCTTATTTTTTATTCAAATAAACATATTCCATTTGTACAATACATTTTTTAGCAAAAGAACGCATTACTGCGACATTTTAAGTATGAATTTGATTCTGTTTTTTGTATGGATCATGTTCCAACAAAAATGATGTATTTACAGGGTGTAAAAAACGTCTGACCTTTGGAAATGAATGTTTTTTCTTTGTTTCAGGTCTATAACTGATGAACAATATGGCTGATTACATCCCACAAAAGAAACTAAAATTAGCTTTATTTCATGTAGCTTCTTTGGGGACATTTAAAATAGGTTGTTTAATTAACAGACAAGACCACGAACTATTCAACAGTCACACGAACTATTCAACAGGATGGATGGATCACTTTAACATATTGCTTCCCGAATGCTTTTGGAAGCAATATGTTAAAGTGATTCCTAATACCCTATGATAATGGACTTTTGTTACACCATATATATATATTGAGGGTGTCATTAGACGAAAGCGCTTGAGCACCATTCTGGGTTTCCTTTTTCCTTCGTGGTTATTTTCATCATAAATATTATTCGCGTGTTACGTTCATGAAATAATTTTCATATATATATATATATATATATGTTACGGTTTTTTTGCGAAATCGGTCTTTTTGCAGATTCTCCAGTCAGTTTGCAAAGAAACCAAAACAATAGTAATTTTACAAAATTACCTTAAATGTTTGATGATTTTGCAAAAACAAAAATCGGTCAATTTACAAAATCACCAATAATCTTTTCGGTGTATTTGCAAAATCTCTTGTTCTAATACTGTAGAACCTTCAAGCTCCTAACCTAACCAACAGCGTCATTGTGTTTAGGTTAGGTTAGGTTAGGAGCTAGAAGGTTCTACAGTATTAGAACAAGAGATTTTGCAAATACACCGACAAGATTATTGGTGATTTTGCAAATTGACCGATTTTTGTGTTTTTGCAAAATCATCAAACATTTGACGTCATTTTGTAAAATTACAATTGTTTTGGTTTCTTTGCAAACTGACCGGAGAATTTGCAAAGAAACTGATTTCGCAAAAAACCCGTAATATAATATATATATATTGTTTTTGGTTGAACACCGTTCATACAAAGAATATGATCAAATTTACATTTAAAATGTCGCAGTAATGGGTTGTATTTTGTTAATAAATGTATTGTACAAATGGAGAATGTTTATTTGAATAAAAAACGAGGTTTATACTCGTATTATATTTTAAAACTTATTCTTCACCGTATATCAGTTTATGCTTATTTATCTTAGTTATCCCATTTAAAACTTATTCTTCACCGTATATCAGTTTATGCTTATTTATCTTAGTTATCCCATTTAAAACTTATTCTTCACCGTATATCAGTTTATGCTTATTTATCTTAGTTATCCCATTTTTAGTAAAATAAACTTTATAATAATTGATTTTTCTCCCGTTTTCTTTGAAAAGGTTTCGGTCAAATTTCGGTTTATTTTTATTTTTATTATGTAAAATTAAATTAAAAATTTGACTTTTGAATTCAGTTTAAATTACACTTTTTCTTGTATAGAACTGAGTGCAAGCCATATCGAATCTTAGTATTTTGTAAACCATTGAAAATGGTTTTTATAAATAGTCCTATTTTTCGATGGTCAAAAGCAATATACAATGCTAAATTTTACTGGTTGGTATAAGTCCCATAAAACAGTACAATATTGTTGAAGGTAATAAGTATAAGTCAAACAATAATACATTTTAAAAACTGTAAAATATGACGAAAAGATAAATAAAAATAAGACGTACTGAAACAAATAATAATAAAATTAGTAATAACAGCTCCATAAATTAAAAAAGTACATATAATGGTATGGCTAATGTAGGAGTTATGTGGAACTATAGACAAACACTTTCATACCAAGATGTCCACAGTCTGGAAGACATAAAACAGAACTGATGAAGAGTTTGGACAATTGGATTGTCTGAGATTTTATGAGTAATTCTTCGCGTAAGACTGTATTTATTGATTAATTAATAAGCCCGTCTTGTTAGCTGAGGGAGGCTCGGAACCTTGGCCCAATAAATGGCCCATTCTCGAGACTAAAATAATTTTATAAACTGTTACAATTTTTATTATTAATTAAAAATAAATAAAAATAAGAAACATAAAATAGTGAAGCTTTTAAGTTAAAACTATTTTTTATATTTTTTAATTAGTTGATAATTTTTTTTTATAATTTTAAATAACATAAAGGCATAGAATTTTTATTAATATTTAAGTTTGGTTTCTAAACTTAAATACTGATAAAAACTTCGGATCAATCCCAGAATAGGCACCTGAAATCATTTTTAGGTGCTTAATCTGGGATTGAGGCAAAACACAGGTGCTTAATCTGGGATTGAGGAGAAAAAAATATAAACAGTTTTTAGAGATATAATTTCATTGTTTTTATCAATATTTGAAAAAATCAACTCTAACCTAACCTAACCTAACCTAACCTAATCTTTTGCTATATCTTCTGCTTTTTTGGTTAGTTTTGCTATTCTTACCAGTTTGATTTTTACCTGATTTTCACATTTTTCTTTATTCATTAAACCACTTTAAACCTTTTATAACTTTGCCTTTATTACATTTGTAATAAACTTTGTATAAACAATAAATTTTGTAATCATCAGTTTTTTTTTATTTAATTCCTTGCAAGGTGCCTATTCTGGGATTGAGGTTGAACGCAGGTGCTTCATCTGGGATTGAGGTACATCAGGTGCCTATTCTGGGATTGACCCAAAACTTCTACAGGGTGGCCCATAATTAATAAGAATTATTATTTATTGTTAAAATTAACCCTGGCGTCGCGACAACTGGGTCACTTGACGCCGAACGTCATAGTCAAAAGTAAATAAAACAATGAAATTATAAAAACACAAAACAAAAAAGGAAAACATCAGCTAAATTGAATCATAAAAATGTGAGGAGGCCAGCTTCCTCAATAAAATAAAAAATCCCACTTCAGGGGAAAGCCACATCAGGTCCAAGTATCTGGGGAAGGAGGTAATCACCTCCCTTCCCCCTGCAATGAGAAAGATGCTTCCTTCTGAGGGCATCGAGAGTGAGGCACTCGAGGAGCAAGTGCCGGATGCTGAAGGGAGCGCCACACTCGCACTCCGGCCTTGCTTACCCAGCCATCAGGTAGCCGTGAGTCAGGCGTGAGTGACCGATGTGGAGACGCGTCAGGGCCGTCTCCCATCTCCTGGGCATCCTGGGATACGTCCATGGTCCGACGAGATCCGTGATCTCCCACCTCCTCTGGCAGGAGTCTAGGGCATATACACGCAACCCCGGGAACAGAGAACAGGTGCAGGGCGAGACGCGGCCGCCTTCGCCACCTCGTCCGCCTGTTCGTTGTCCTGCCCACCAACGTGTGCTGGGACCCAGCAGAAGTTGACCACACGGCCACGACGCCCAATTAAAATCAGCCACTCTAAAATATCTAAAACAATGGGGTGCTGACTAGTAAAATACTCAAGAGCCAAAAGGGCTCCTCTGGAGTCATTAAAATTAGAAAAATGCCTCCCACCACAATTAAATACATTCTTCAGGGCTAAAAGAATAGCTGATAACTCAGCAGTAAAAACAGATTCTGAGACAGGGAGACTGCCCCAGCAGCTAAATTCAGGAAAGACGACCCCAAACCCGACGCGACGCCAGCATCAGATTTGGAGCCGTCAGTAAAAACAGGCGCCGAGTCCATGTGGTGGGAAGTGTGCTCTAAAAACATATTCCTTAAAATAAGGTCAGCCCAGTCTTCCTTGGCACCAATAAAATGCCGACAGAACCTCACCTCGGGCAGTACCCAAGCTTCGGTGGCGCCACAGGACGGACAGGGAATCGCGGGAGGGAGAGGTCAACCACCACCAATCTCGCCCTAAAACCAGAGGGTCGGGGAGACTTGGGGTGGGCTTCATAAAAACCATTAAAACGTTCATTAAAAAATATTAAAATAAGTGGGTGAATCAGGCAGTCGCTGCACTCGATAAAAACATCTGGCTATCAGAGATCGGCGTCGAAGGTCCAGGGGCAACTCCCCAGCATCCACAAGAAGGCTAGGGATGGGAGAAGAGCGAAAGGCACCCGTGGCCAGACGAACGCCAGCATGATGAATAGCATCTAAAATTCGAAGTCGGGCAGGGGTCGCCGAGGTGTACACCTCAGCCCCATACTCCAATTCTGATAAAACTAAGGCAGTGTGTAGCCGTAAAAGAGTCGCCCTGTCAGCACCCCAGGTAGTGTGCGCCAGGACCTTTAGGAGATTTAAGGATCTCATGCAGGAAGCTTTGAGAGACCGGAGGTGAGGAGCCCAGGTAAGCCTTCGGTAAAAAATGAGCCCAAGGAAACGCGCTTCCTCAACACAAGAAATTCTGTGACCATACAAAGAGAGGTCAGGGTCCGGGTGTACACCACGAACGCGACAAAAATGCATAGCAACGGTCTTAGACTGGGAAAACCGAAAACCGTGCTTGTTCGCCCACAGTGAGATGCGGTCAATGGCCATCTGCATTCGTTGCTCCGCCACCGACATTCGTGAAGCGGCGAACCAGATAGCCAAGTCGTCCACAAACATGTTGTTGGACACACCCACACTCAGGCAAGGATGATACAATGTCATTTATTGCTAGAGCAAAGAGGATGACACTCAATACGCTGCCTTGAGTGACACCCTCCCCCTGTATGGCAGCGGCAGAGAGAGGGGTTCCACTTTGTGCAGGAGTTCCTCCGTAACAGTAGGTTCCAAGTCAAACTTAGGCAGGTGGCCGCGCAGGCCAAATATGCGCAACTGCTGGAGAATATGGTATTTCCAGGTTGTGTCGTAGGCCTTTTCCAGGTCAAAAAAGACGCATAGAAGGTGTTGTTTGGAAGCAAAGGCTTCACAAACTGACGACTCCAGCCGCAGTAATGCGTCAGTGGTGGAAAGCATTCTGCGGAAACCAGACTGAGTCGGGTACAGGAGACCTTTTCTTTCCGGGTGGCACATCAGCCGGACGTTTACCATTTTTTCCATAACCTTACAGAGGCACGACGTGAGGGCAATGGGGCGGAAGCTGGTCGGAAGGGAGTGATCCTTACCCGGCTTAGGGATGGGGATCACTATTGCCAACCGCCAACTGTTCGGAAAGACCCCTTGCTGCCAAATTCTATTGTAAAGGTCAAGTATAAACGCCAATGTCCCGTCAGGAAGGTGGCGCAACATGGCGTAGGGGATGTCGTCATGTCCTGGAGGTGTCACTGCACCCTCTCAGAGCCTCTCGCATCTCACGGTTACTAAAAAACGTTATAACTCTCCCCCGCATGAGAAATAAAATTAATTAAAATAGATTCCTGACGCCGGCGCTGTGCAGCATAGGGAGACTGTGGATCTCTCTTGGATATCCCAGCAAAGGTCTCCTCAAATGCGCCAGCCACAGGAGTACCATTAATTTTTAAAATTGGTGGAAAACTAGGTGTGTGTTTCCCCGACATCTTCCGCACTAGGGACATGGGTGTGGAAGAGCGTACAGTCCCCACAAAGGAGGCCCACGAATCACGGCATGCAGTCTTCAGGACCCACCTATAGTGAGCCCTGGCCCTACGAAATTCTACTTTTAAAAAGTCATTGTCTGTGGGCACGATAGCGCGTAGCAGCTCGCTGTACGCTCCTGATTCCACCAAGGAACAGGGCGTCGTGAAACTGTTCCAGATGTGCTCGGTATACTCTGGAGAGCGGCCGTGATGAGGCTATCCGTGAAATACTTCACGGCCTCATCAACCGTAGGAAAGTCGTCTACCTGCAGGGGTAAGGTGCCCAACTCCGAAAACCGGCGCCAGTCAAACCTGTCCAGGCACCACTTTGGGAGTGGGGAGACTGGTGGACTTCCCGCAGCGCTTAGAATGACTGGGAAGTGATCACTGCCATGAAGGTCGGCAGTCACCTCCCAATTAAAATTAAGAGCAGTGTCTGGGGGTGCATATTGATAAGTATTACAGTGCAGGTGCCTGTCTGAATATGAAAGTGCGTAGGGTCACCAGTGTTTAAAATATAAAGATCCCAATCAACGAAAAAGAGGCAAAGAGGTCACCCCTCGGGTTGGAGGTGACATCTCCCCACAGAGGATGCCGGCAATTCAGATCACCAAGGATAATGTAGAGTTGGCGTAAGAGCCCCTCGAGATCATGACATTGCACGACGGTATTAAGAGGCAAGTACAAGGAACACACCGTGTAGCATCGTGTCAGAAAACATCTCCCAGCAACAACCTGTAGTGGAGATCTGATGGGTAAGGTGGTGAAAGGGACATCTCGGCGGTGTAGGATGGCAGAGCCGCCATGATGTCCACCGGCTGGACCAGGAATCGAGTGGAAAGTGGTGTATCCCCTAGGGGCAGGATAACCCTTTTCTCCTGCAGGCACACAAACTGGGGACACCTGGTCCAGTAGTAGTAGAAGCTCCTCCCAGTTGGCCCGTAACCCACGACAATTCCACTGAAGGACCTTGAAAATTCTAGGTGGGTTCGTTTCTGGAAAGGCCCTTGAAGAGGGCCTTTCCAGAATTAATCTTACCCTTGCCTTTATAGGCAAGTGGTATCTTGGAGGTGGAGGAGCGTTTTGTTGTATTTAGGTCCTTCCCCAGCCCAGAGACCGATGTCGGAGCCATGGGTTTGGGTGATCAAGATTTGGGGAGCCTGTAGGTGTCCCAAGGGCACCCGTACAGAGCTACCCACCAGTGGAGATGTCACAGGACCTCGATCCCGTGACTGAGGGGCCTCTGCTGCCTGTGGAGTGGCAGCAGGAGCCAGATCACCAGAGGCATCTGGCAGAACAGCTGGTGCCACTGGGAGAGGAGTGATGGTAGGAGATGACACCCCGGGTGCCTTCAAAGACCCACCAGAAGGTTTCGAAGGCTGAACTTTGAATGGTGGAGTCCCCTCGAGGGACTCATCACTAAAGAATCTCTTCCGTGTAGGTGGACCTACCACCCTAGAAGTTGCAACAGACGTCATAGATGGTGTTAGTATAATCTTAGCGGTGGGAGTGCCAGAAGTCGGGATAATATTGAATGACGTACATCGCCCTAATGGAGTTTTTGGCTGTTTGAATGGCTGATGACGAGATGACGTTGGAGCAGAGGAACGACTGGCAGCATGGTGTGCCATCACCGAAGCATAAGATATCCCACGATGAACATACTGGGAAAGTGCCATGCTCTTTGCTTCGGTAAAGCTTACCCTGTCCCTAGCCCTTATGGCCAGAATGGACTTCTCAGTTTGTACTGGTCACAGTCACTGGAGGACGCAGGATAGTCCCCACAGCAGTGGTAGCACGAGGCTGGACTCCCACAGTCCACACTCCCCACAATTTACACACACAGCAGGGAGGCCCTGCTGCAAGCGGCGGCAGAAGCGGCTAACATGGCCATATGCCTAGCAGTGAAACATCGTTCAGGGTTAGGGACATACGGCTTGACAGGGAGTCGAAGCCATGCCACCTTTATGACTTTAGGCAAGTCAAACCTATCAAAAGCTATGAGTAGTGTTGGGGTTGGGGCAAGAATGCCATCCACCTTCTTTTGGAAGTGTTCTACTTTCACCACTCCTTGACAAGCCTTTCCTCGGAATAATGCACCAGGGTACGAGAGAATACAACACCCCTACACTGGTTGAGCGTGGCACAAGAGACATCAGCACCTGGCACAGCCGATATAGCACGCAACCGAGCACTCTCCTCTGGGGATGACACCTCAACAAGGCTACCATCCCTTTGGGCAGAGACTCTCGGTTCACGGCCGCACGCTGCCACCAAGGTGCAATGGATATAAAAAAATGTCAAGGTCCATGATGGACTGACCTTCCAAAGTTTTAATCACTAAAAATTTCTGGTAGTTTCTGAGTTCAAACACCCCTGGTAAGACTTCAGTGACAGATTGGGTAGAACTCTTACCGCTCCGGTTAGAGCCTTTGAAACTCTGTGCCTTCGGGGCAGTCTTAACACGCTTCGGCTTGACAGCATGCGAGGCCGAAACGGAGGAGACAGAGGCCTTCGTTCCATCGGAGCCACCCGGACCCAGAAGGACTCCAGGGTAGTGCCTTGGAAGAGGTCCGTGCACATGTCAGGGTCGTCAGGAGAGAGAGCAGCAGAGATGCCAGGGTCGTCAGGAGAGAGAGCAGCAGAAATACCAGAGTCGTCAGGAGAGAGAGCAGCAGAGATGCCAGGGGACAAATCAGGAGTGTCAGGAGAAAGGTCAGGACAAGAGTGATGGGGATTGTGTTTCCATAAGCATATAATTAAATATTCGCCCCTCCACCCACCACGGAGCCCATATAGACCACAGGGGTAGTGGAGAGGTATACACAACCACCAATAAGTCTGATGGCACTCGCGGGACAAAATGGGGCGCCGACCTGTGGTGGAAGCTTGACCCCTAGCCAATAAGAAGACCAGCCGATTGGCTTGACGGATTTCAGATGAAATAACGCAACTTTATGGACCATCTTGTTTTATTATATACATATATATACACACTCGTGTGTATATATATATATACGAGGGGCGGTACGAAAGTAATCTCTTATTGTATGTACGAACTGAAAAATAAGAGGTACCGGTATTTCTTTCGTACCGACTCACGTATATATATATATATATGAAAAGAAGGATCAACACAACGGCAAACATTTTCATTTATTTGTACATCAGACGTTTCGACAAGTCTTTTGTCATCATCAGTGAGTTAAGTCTTAAAACCTTAAAACAAAATTGAAAAGTGAAAGTTACATCAATACAATATTAAGACCATTAAAATTAAAACCTTAAAGCAAAATGAAAATTGCATCAATACAAAATTAAAACATTTAAATTTCATCACTATAAAAACTAAAATTAAATTAAATTTCATCACTATAAAAACTAAAATTAAATTACCTCAATAGGTAAATACACAATGTTTACATCCACCTCCATACTTGGCAAAGTCTAAGAGAACACTAGGTGGTCAGAGGATTAGAAAGGGTATATCTGTGAAACACGGTTGGTTGTCAAAAGAGTCGTAATTTGTAGGATGAGCTATTATTATTAAGGGAGGGTTTGTTTCTATAGATGTACAAAGATTCTAAAATTCGGAGTTCTGTAAGGTTATTGGATCTAGTTAAAATTTCAAACTGAGTTTTGTGA
Source organism: Bathynomus jamesi (assembly GCA_023014485.1). Classification (NCBI taxonomy): domain Eukaryota; kingdom Metazoa; phylum Arthropoda; class Malacostraca; order Isopoda; family Cirolanidae; genus Bathynomus; species Bathynomus jamesi. The sequence goes on from JAJOZX010000667.1 coordinate 710,356, forward strand.
AGGGGATGGTCGTTTTCATTACTGTGGTTTCTAATTGCGGATTGTGGAGGGCTACTGAGGGGACGGTTGGTACGGACTGACAAGCCCAAATGTTGAGAAAGGCGCACCTCCAGTTGGAGTTGAGTGCTGCCAATATACGCAGCCTTACAGCTGTCGCACGTGTATTTGTAAACAACATTGGGGCATACAGTTTTGGGGAATTCATCTTTGAACTTTAAAAAATTTGATAATTTAAGTGGGTTGACGAAGGCGAATCTAAAATTTATTTGGGGATAACTAGACTTGAGTAGTTTGGACAATTCACCTCGAATACGCAATGATAAATAACCATAAAAAGGTAATTTAATATATCTGGTTTCTTTTTGTACTGTAGTTACGGGGAGTTTAGTATCAAAAGTGTTATTTAAAAATTTCTTTAATTGGTTATCGAATAGATGAGAAGGGTAGTAATTGTTAATAAAGTACTGTTTTAAAAATTTAAATTCTTCGTTTAACGAAAAGTAATCCGAACAAATACGGTAACTTCTTGTTAATAATGTTACTATAGCACTAATCTTATATTTATAAAACATACAACTTAAATAATTGGTTCCCAAGCCAGTAAAAGTTTGTTTCCGAAATAGTGAAGTATGGAACTTATTATGGGCCCGTTTAACTAAAACATCCAGGAAAGGTAAACTATTATTTGTTTCGTTTTCACACGTGTACTTAATATTACTATGTTGTTTATTAAGATAATCAAGAAAAAGTTTTACGTGTGAAGGATGGTTAAATATTAAGAAAGTGTCATCCACGTATCTTCTGTAATATATGGGTTTAAAACTACTAGGACAATTTTTCAACCAAATTTCTTCGTAATGGCAAAGAAATGCATTTGCTAGTGTTGGGCTTAACGGGGAACCCATAGCTACCCCATCAATTTGGCTGTAAAGGTTGCTATTAAATAAGAAAAGATTATCAAAACACACTATTTCGAGAAGGTTTTTAAATTGAGTCTGAGTGAGGCCATTAATAAGAGTATTATCAGTAGTGAATAACTTATTTAGTATGATATTTAATGTTTCTTTTAACGGGACATTAGTAAACAATGATGAGACATCAAAACTGGCCATAGTAAGAGAATCGGCATGATTGATCTCTTTTATCTCTTTAGCAAAATCAAACGAGTTGTTAATAGAATAATCATTAAAGGTGAGTTTTGAAAGCAAGGGAACGAAGAATTTGGCTAAGTTATAATTGAATGTACCACATGCCGAAAGAATAGGTCTTAGTGGGAAATTTGGCTTGTGGACTTTAGGTAAACCATATAGAATTCCTGGATTAGAACCAGAAGCAAATAAAAAATTGTATGTATTGTCAGCAATAATATTACTATTTTTTAATTTACGCAAACACCTATTAAGTTTATCTTCGAGTTTTAGTAATTTAGACAGAACATTCTCTTTTACCCTTTTAAATTTAGACGTATCCGACAAAATTGTCTCCATTCTATTTATGTAAACTGTTGAATCAATCAGCACTACTCCTTTACCCTTATCCGGTTTTGTAATGATGACAGAGTTATCCTTTTTCAAATTATTAAGAATTTTAAAATCTTGCTTATTAAAGAGGGGAGAAAACACCTTATGGGGTTTAAAATTATAAAAATTCTTAAAAGAGATGCTCTCCACTTGTTTTACCAAGTTATGAAACGAGAAATTTGGTCGGATCTCACAATTCTTAATATTCATGAGGGTAAAGGAGTAGTGCTGATTGATTCAACAGTTTACATAAATAGAATGGAGACAATTTTGTCGGATACGTCTAAATTTAAAAGGGTAAAAGAGAATGTTCTGTCTAAATTACTAAAACTCGAAGATAAACTTAATAGGTGTTTGCGTAAATTAAAAAATAGTAATATTATTGCTGACAATACATACAATTTTTTATTTGCTTCTGGTTCTAATCCAGGAATTCTATATGGTTTACCTAAAGTCCACAAGCCAAATTTCCCACTAAGACCTATTCTTTCGGCATGTGGTACATTCAATTATAACTTAGCCAAATTCTTCGTTCCCTTGCTTTCAAAACTCACCTTTAATGATTATTCTATTAACAACTCGTTTGATTTTGCTAAAGAGATAAAAGAGATCAATCATGCCGATTCTCTTACTATGGCCAGTTTTGATGTCTCATCATTGTTTACTAATGTCCCGTTAAAAGAAACATTAAATATCATACTAAATAAGTTATTCACTACTGATAATACTCTTATTAATGGCCTCACTCAGACTCAATTTAAAAACCTTCTCGAAATAGTGTGTTTTGATAATCTTTTCTTATTTAATAGCAACCTTTACAGCCAAATTGATGGGGTAGCTATGGGTTCCCCGTTAAGCCCAACACTAGCAAATGCATTTCTTTGCCATTACGAAGAAATTTGGTTGAAAAATTGTCCTAGTAGTTTTAAACCCATATATTACAGAAGATACGTGGATGACACTTTCTTAATATTTAACCATCCTTCACACGTAAAACTTTTTCTTGATTATCTTAATAAACAACATAGTAATATTAAGTACACGTGTGAAAACGAAACAAATAATAGTTTACCTTTCCTGGATGTTTTAGTTAAACGGGCCCATAATAAGTTCCATACTTCACTATTTCGGAAACAAACTTTTACTGGCTTGGGAACCAATTATTTAAGTTGTATGTTTTATAAATATAAGATTAGTGCTATAGTAACATTATTAACAAGAAGTTACCGTATTTGTTCGGATTACTTTTCGTTAAACGAAGAATTTAAATTTTTAAAACAGTACTTTATTAACAATTACTACCCTTCTCATCTATTCGATAACCAATTAAAGAAATTTTTAAATAACACTTTTGATACTAAACTCCCCGTAACTACAGTACAAAAAGAAACCAGATATATTAAATTACCTTTTTATGGTTATTTATCATTGCGTATTCGAGGTGAATTGTCCAAACTACTCAAGTCTAGTTATCCCCAAATAAATTTTAGATTCGCCTTCGTCAACCCACTTAAATTATCAAATTTTTTAAAGTTCAAAGATGAATTCCCCAAAACTGTATGCCCCAATGTTGTTTACAAATACACGTGCGACAGCTGTAAGGCTGCGTATATTGGCAGCACTCAACTCCAACTGGAGGTGCGCCTTTCTCAACATTTGGGCTTGTCAGTCCGTACCAACCGTCCCCTCAGTAGCCCTCCACAATCCGCAATTAGAAACCACAGTAATGAAAACGACCATCCCCTTCACAAAACTCAGTTTGAAATTTTAACTAGATCCAATAACCTTACAGAACTCCGAATTTTAGAATCTTTGTACATCTATAGAAACAAACCCTCCCTTAATAATAATAGCTCATCCTACAAATTACGACTCTTTTGACAACCAACCGTGTTTCACAGATATACCCTTTCTAATCCTCTGACCACCTAGTGTTCTCTTAGACTTTGCCAAGTATGGAGGTGGATGTAAACATTGTGTATTTACCTATTGAGGTAATTTAATTTTAGTTTTTATAGTGATGAAATTTAATTTAATTTTAGTTTTTATAGTGATGAAATTTAAATGTTTTTAATTTTGTATTGATGCAATTTTCATTTTGCTTTAAGGTTTTAATTTTAATGGTCTTAATATTGTATTGATGTAACTTTCACTTTTCAATTTTGTTTTAAGGTTTTAAGACTTAACTCACTGATGATGACAAAAGATTTGTCGAAACGTCTGATGTACAAATAAATGAAAATGTTTGCCGTTGTGTTGATCCTTCTTTTCATCTGTAAGCTCCGGTTCCCTAAGGAGAAGTCAATAGCTTTGATATATATATATATATATATATATATATATACACACACACTAGGGGCACTCAATATATTTTGCCCCACCCTTTTTTCTTAGCTAAATAATAGGCCATGGAGCTGAAATGGCTTTTGGGCCGTAAGTTTGAACTTTCTGCACTTCACTTAACCGGATTTTTCGTTTGAACCTCCCCTCCTTGTATAAAACCGCTTTTAAACGCCGTTGTAGAAAACCGATGATTATCGCAGTTTCGAAAATGGCGTCTGACAGTGATGTGCGTCGTAAACAGAACTGTTATCGAGTTCTTAACGCAGAGAAGGAAACAAATAGAAATATTCACAAACGTCTACTAAACGTTTACGGAGATGTTGCTCGAAGCACAGTTGGACGCTGGTCTAAACGTTCGAGATCATCGGAGGGAGGGAGAGCCAGCCTGATGATAAGCCACGCAGCGGTCGCCCGGCATCGGCTCTGACATCTCACACTGTGCAACGTGCTAACAGCATCACTTGATCAAATCGGCGCGTCACATACAAGGAACTAGGAATTAGTGAAGGAAGTGTGAATACGATAATTCAGCAACTGGGATACTCAAACGTGTGTTCACAGTTTGTTCCTCGCTCGCGAACTGAGTGAAGATCACAAAGCCCAAATAAAAGAAATTGCTTCTGAGTCGAGTCGTTGGTTCGATATGAGACAGAAGGGGGATGACTTCCTTTCACGAATTGTGACTGGGGATGAGACTTGGGCACACCACTTTGAACCTGAAACAAAACGCCAATCCATGGAGTGGCATCACGCAGACTACCCACGCAAGAAAAAGTTCAAAATGGCTCCCTCTGCAGGAAAGGTTATGGCCACCATCTTCTGGGACATGAAACGGATGATTCTGGTGGACATTATGAAGAAAGGACAAACAATCAAGTAAGAGGTATATATTGCTACCCTACAGAGACGTATAAAGCGAGTTGGACCGGAGAGAAAACTGGAAGACATCCTCCTTTCTCACGATAACACAAGACCACACAACAGTTTGCAAACAAGAGAGGCCATCACAAAAATGCGCTTGACTGTGTTACCCCACCCTCCATACAGCCCGGATCTGGCACCTTCAGAGTTCCATTTGTTTGGGCCAATGAAGGATGCTGTTCGTGGAAGAAAGTTTCAGAGTGACGACGAGGTTGTTGAGGAGGTTAAGAGGTGGCTCTAGCGGAACCCAGCGGACTTTTACCAGCAAGGAATAAAGGCCCTTGTTTCGAGGTGGAAGAAAGCCGTAGAAAAGGATGGAGACTATATGGAAAAATAAAAACTTGCAAAAAAGGTATGTAACTACTTGTGTACAAAATTTCTGGAACTTACAAGGAAACTTGGGGAAAAAAAAAAAAGTGGGGCAAAATATATTGAGTGGCCCTCATGTATATATATATATATATATATATATATATATATATATATATATATATAACCAGTGTCAGTGACGTCCTACCTCACCAAAATATTTGAAAGAATAGTCAGAGAAAATCTATGACTTCTTGGAGACTGGAAAAATTCAACGAAAATCAGCACGGATTCCGATCAGGAAGATCATGCCTATCACAACTTATAGAACATTATAGCAATATCCTAAATGCACTTGAAGGTAATGAAAACTATGATGTCATATACACAACAAGTGCGATCATGGTGTAATAGCACATAAAATAAAACATGGGAATAACAGGCAAAGTGGGAAAATGGATCTACAACTTCTTCAGAGAACGACTACAGGTGGTCAAAATTCAAGGTGTATCATCATCAGAATCGGAAGTAAGCAGCTCAGTACCACAAGGTAGTGCTGGCCCCACTCCTGTTCATTATCATGTTAACAGACATAAACAGTGGAGTAAACAGCAACAGTATAGTAACATCATTTGCGGACGATACAAAGATCAGCAGAAAAACAGCGCTGTAAATGAAGTGGAGGCCTTGCAGAGGGACAAACAAAATATACAAATGGTCAGAAGACAACAATATGACATTTAACACCGAGAAATTTCAGCTCTTGAGATATGGTAAAAATGAGGAAATTAAACAGACTTCATATTTCCAGATACAGGTAATTCAGAGAAGCACAAAAGCGGTCGAGTTGGGGTTAATAATGACCGAGGATGCCAAATTCGGGACACAAAATCAGATAGCAATAAACAAAGCAAAAAGAGTCGCGGGACAGGTACTTTTTTTTTAATTGGGGTTGTTTAACCTCCTTCGCAACATTTAAGGTCATATGACGGAGGGGACCTACAGCTTTACGTGGGATCCGAACCACGGGTCGCTACATAATCTGGGCGCGGAGGACGGTCTCCCATCCAACTACTACCCAGACCCAATGTCGCTTAACTTCGCTGATCTCCGGGAAGCGGTGTTACGACATTGACCACAACGTAGCCCCGGGACAGGTACTAAGAACGTTCAAAAGGAGGGACAAGACAGTAATGATTCCCTTGCTGAGAACACTGATCATACCAAAACTTGAATACTGCTCAGTTTTGACGCGCCCATATAAAAAGGAAGAAATTAATATACTAGAAGAAACGCAGAGACATTTCACAGCCAAGATTGATGGCTGCAAAGAACTCAACTATTGGGAAAGACTCGGTAAACTAAATATGTATTCCCTGGAAAGAAGAAGAGAGGTATACCATAATCTACATATGGAAAATGATTGAAAACCTGGTACCAAACCTCAAACTAAACCCAATTACCATCCAAAGAACGCTGGAAAATAGGAAAAGCAGAATATGTAGTGTTCCCAAATTAAAGGCCCGACAGGAGACCTCCTCAACACTGAAGGAAAATAGCTTGGTTGTCAGGGAGCCAAAACTTTTTAACCAGCTTCCTAAGGACCTCAGAAACGTTACACGGGTCAAAGTTGAAGTCTTCAAGAGAAGACTGGATGCCTGGCTCAGGACGGTACCAGATGAGCCGGGTGTACCACAAGAGAGCAACTCACTCCTCCACCAGCTTGACCTTCGTGTGGAGAGAGACCGACGCACGAAACCGCGTGGTATATATATATTAACTGAAAACAACACACAGTATAATTAATGTAAAGAACGACGCTTGTGTAGAAGAGCGTTCCGCACAAGATGAGGAGGGAGAACGAGCAAATGAAAAATGAGGTACCTCCAAGGAATCGAACCCGGGATCATCCAATTGCCGGTCGGATATGCTAACCACTGCACCAAGGACCCCGATTAGTTAGCACTCGTAATTCTCCTACATACGAGCGGAATCAAATGCCCTGAGGGGGCACCTTCGCATGCCGTACATATATACATTTTAACTGCAAACAACACAGTATAAGTAATGTAAAGAACGACGCTTGTGCAGAAGAGCGTTCCGCACAAGATGAGGAGGGAGAACGAGCAAATGAAAAATGAGGTACGGCATGCGAGGTGCCCCCTCAGGGCATTTGATTCCGCTCTTATGTAGGAGAATTACGAGCACTGACTAATCGGGGTCCTTGGTGCAGTGGTTAGCATATCCGACCAGCAATTGGATGATCCCGGGTTCGATTCCTGGGAGGTACCTCATTTTTCATTTGCTCGTTCTCCCTCCTCGTCTTGTTCGGAACGCTCTTCTACACAAGCGTCGTTCTTTATATATATATCGTTTTGTACAATTATTAATAAATGTATTGTACAAGTCGAATATATTTATTTGAATAAATAATGTTTATACTCATATTTTTATATTAAATTTTCTTTGCCGTGAAGACATTTTATGTATATTTATCTTTAGTTATCCCTTTTAAATAAAATAAACTTTATAATACTCTTACTTTCAATTTCTTTGAAATATTCTTGATAAAAACTTGGTTTCACTCTTCTTTACTTTCTAAAATTAACTTTAAAATGTGAGTTTTGAAGTTCGTTTAAATTTATCTTCTTTTCCGGTTATATACCGTACATGATTAAATTTTGTTATATTTTAGGAACCGCAGATGTGGTTATTATGACGTTATACAGTGTTTCAGGTCGACCTTAGAAATATGGAAATCTGCGGAATTTATAACAAGTAGGCAGGAATTACGATGACAAACTTCAAACACCAAATTCCGCCAATTTCCATATTTCTAGGGTCGACCTGAAACACCCTCTGTATATTGTAAATTTAGTTAAAACGATGTATTTTTCAAAGGTGAAAAGCAGAAGGTAGTGAAAGAGTGTTTGAGGTGCCGTAGCAGCTTGTATGGTTAGTTTTGAATGGTGTAGCAGCTGGCTTTAAGAATATGCTAACATCGATCAGTGTGGCGGTTACGAGGAAATGAGGGAGACAACAGCTTTACAGGCTACAGACGAATTTATGAGGCACCCGTAGATTTCGTTCAAACGCAGACCACTCACAGAGAGGAGTGTTAGCACAGAAAAAAAAGAAGGCTCTCCCATCCCATTTCAGGCGTTGACACGTTATAGTCCGGTAGCACAGACCCTGATTTTACTGGAACCCTGCATTGTTTGTTATAAAGCAAATTTTTACATATTTTCAAAGCTTATACCACCCCATTCAAGAATTCATCGGGTGTACACCTGACCCCCCCCCCCCTTGGCTTTTTCAATATGGTCGCCATTTTCCAAGATGGCCGGCGAAACTGAAAAATCCCATATCCTGGTCAATACTTGATGGATTTTGATGATCTTGGTGTCATTTCTAGGGGTTTTTAGGATGATGAGTCGATCTGGAGGGGTTGCAGATACTTTGGTGGTCATTTTAACCCACATTCGTCAATACTCAAGGTCATTGGGGTCAAACGCCCCCCGAAATAAGGAATATCCTATATCCCGGGCAGTCGTGGAGATATTTTAGTGATATTACTGTCGTTTTTATGGTTTTGGGCGAGACTGAGTAGTTCTATACGGTTTAAAGTGAAATCAGGGATTATTTTCCCCATGGTAAGGTGAATTCCAATATGTCTAATTATTCCTCTTATTTTTTTCAGATTGTTGAGATTATTGCTGATGGTGCTGCCCGCCTGGTAGTTTGATGACGCCTTGGTTGTGCTGATTCCAAAATTGTTTTTTGACTGCTGAATATGGAGAATATACCAGGTGAGCATTGTTTAGTTTTCATTTGCTGAGGATAAATTATTTCAATGCGATTTGCACTCTGAAGAATGGATAAACAAAATTATTATTTTTCAGGTTCTACAAAAGCTGCAGACGAATGTTTCTTCAAGGATTTCCTGCGTAGCTGTCCTGGAGGTCTTTCAAATTGTGGGAGGATTCAGAAAATCATAGAGAGCAGCGACATCAGAGGGCAGCCAGATGTTCGAGCGAGACTAGAGCCTCTCTTGGAAGATGAAGCAAAAATCCTTTGTTGTCACAAGAACTGTTTCCACTTATGTGTCCAAGCGGAATTTATCAGCATTCATGAAAAAGAGAGAATGTGATACCCCTACAGTGGAGCCAAAAAGACTACGTAGTGCTGTTCTCAGTGAAGGCCCAGTATATGACCCTAAAAAACACTGTCTCTTTTGTTTGAAAGTCAGTGAGTGTATATTACCCGAGAAATATGACATCAAAGTTCCGGTGCAATACCGCATTCCAGCATCTAGGTTTATGACCGATAAGCTTGGTGATAAAAGAACAAATTACAAAGATGTGTTGATAGAAAAGTGTAAACTGAAAAATGATGAGCGAGCAGGGACAAGTTGTACTCAGTAGGTTGTTGGGCATGAAAGGAGATTTACCGGCTGAAGAAGCCCGATACCATAAAGATTGTATGTCTACTTTTCATGTTGAGGTTGAGAGAGCTTGCCAGAATAAGTCAAGGGTTGAACCTGAAGACCGCCCCTTCATTGCTTTGTGTGTAGAATTGTCGAAGGACAAAATGAAACCATGGAATTCAATTGAAGTAGAGAAGCTTTACAAAGAGTTAGGTGGTGAGAAATTGTCACGTAGATCGCTCATTGTAAAAGTTAAAGATTATTTCAAAGACGAAATTGTAGACTTACATGGGGATGGTATCGCTACGTTGTTAGTTTTCAAAAACTATGCTGCCTCATACCTGAATATTGCAAAAGATTGTGAAGAATCTGTTGATATTGATGAGTGTGTGAAGAAGCTGGGCAAGCAAATCGCGAGTGAGTGCAAAAAGAACAAGGAAGAATTCACTTCTTATCGTACTCACATAGACAAATAGTAGGGCCTTCAAAAAGTTCCCGGAAAATATTTCCCATTCACGTTAGAAATTACGTGATAAATCATAAGTCGACATGTTCATTCCTGTACGGTTTTGTAATAACATGTTAAAATTTGATTGCCGAAAATGCAGAATTTGGAAGATTATGTCATTTGAAAGTTTAACCCCTCAGAAGCAACATGGAATCTTAGAAATCCGAAGTCAGAAGCAATATCAAATTTTTAGTAAAACTTGGTTGGAAGAAAAGTGATATTATTGAAAGTGTGAGGAAAGTTTATGGAGACACTGCTCCCAAGAAGACCACCCTTTATGAATGGATTAATCGTTTTTCAAATGGCCTAGAGAGTATCGAAGACGGCACTCGAAGTGGAAGACCTTCAACCTCCATCAACAATGAAAACATCGATCGTGTGAGAGCACTAGTCGAAGAAGATCGACGATATTGTGTCGAGTTTATAGCTGACAATCTAGGCTTATCGGTGGGATCAACTCATTCAATTTTAAAAGACCACCTGGACTTGAGTAAGCTTTCTGCCCGATGGGTGCCAAAACTGTTGCGCGAGGATCAGCTTGCATCAAGGGTGAATCTCGCACTTCAAACTTTAAACAAGTGGGACGCTAATCCCGAAGATTTTTTGCAAAGAATTGTGACTGTAGACGAAACTTGGTTGTACCTGTATGATCCCGAAGACAAACAGCAATCCAAACAATGGCTGCCGAGGGGATCAAGCGGCCCCATCAAAGGAAAATCTGAAAGATCCGCTGCAAAGATTATGGCAACAATTTTTTGGGATTCGGAAGGTATTTTGTTAATAGATTACCTAGAAGGACAAAGAACTATAAATGCAATCTACTATGAACAAGTTCTAGAAAAGTTACATCAAGCAATTAAGAAAAAACGGCGAGGAAAACTTTATGACAGAGTTTTGTTCCACCACGATAACGCACCGGCTCATTCGTCCCGAAAGGTAAGGGACAAACTGAGGGATTTAAAATGGGAATTGCTCTCCCACCCTCCTTACAGCCCAGATTTAGCTCCTTCAGACTTTTTTCTGTTTCCAAATTTAAAGAAACACCTGAAGGGGACCCGTTTTTCGTCAATAGAAGAGGTCAAAAAGGCAACAACGACCTGGTTCCATTCAAAAGATGCTCAATTCTACGGACAGGGTTTAGAAGACTGGAGGCATAGACTACAAAAGTGTTATGATAGTGATGGTCATTATGTAGAAAAATAAAATCTGCACTTTTTCATTTTTTTGTTTTATTACCTTTTTATTAAATTTTTCCGGGAACTTTTTGAAGGCCCCGTATATTGCTTCCGAATGTATGAGTGATGTTCTTATGCAATTGCTTACTCGTGTAAGTTCGAAATTCTCTGACTCCCTGCAATCCATAATGGTTGGAAACATTGTAGCAAGTGTTGTTACAAATCAGCCTACTCCACTTCAAATAGCACTGGGTGTTCTCATAGGTGACCATAAGCAAATCATTAAAGAATTGTACAAGTACAATGTAACTTGTTCTTATGATGAAGTGCGGCGTTTTATGCGCTCAGCTGCTGCTGTTGCAAGAGATGCTGTGTGGTCGGGTTTGAATGATACTGCACTTGCTAGTCTTGTGCAAGTTATAATTGACAACTTTGATGCAGTTATTCACTCCCAAAATTGTAGATTAAACTGTCACAACCTTGCAGCTATTGTAACACAGCCCAGATCACTTGAAAACGACAGTGCGAAGGTCATTCCTAGACTATCAAAACAAGAAATGTCAGTTCCCATAAATTGCGAGCTGGAAGTTGTGCCATACACTTGTCCGAAAAAACCTCATATGCCCATAGAGGCAACCTGCTCATTTGAGCCTTCTGAGAAGCTTACAAGAGCAGCCAAAGTGTCACTTCACCGTGCAGAAGAGCTAGATCTGGAGTTCTTCAGACGGATACTGTTTGTCGCTGGCACCCCTGAGTACAATGGCTTCAACACGCCATTGTAGAGAGGCGGGAATGATGCCAGTTAAGAAGTTGGATATGAAGTATATGCTACTCATTAATATGAAGCCAGCGGACCACAACACTGTCAACACTGCAATCAACAATGGCATTAAAGTGACGAGGGAGTCCAACCAAAGTGTTTTGGTCATCACAGCAGATCAACAGATCTACAAGGTTATAGTGGATATCCTGTTCCATACACGAAGTCTTCTGACTGATGTGGTTGCCATCAATTGGTGGAATGCACTTGGTGATGGACTTCATAGGTGCGATTGGCAGTCTAGCAGCGGGAAGTGGCCTGAAAGAAGTTCTCTGCTAGCAGAACAACTCGTATGTGGGTTGACATCATCATCAAGCCAACTTTTCTCATTATGAAATACACGCGCAGTACACATGGTGATTATGCTCTGGCCATTCAAACAGCCTAAAATATGTTGCCATATTTCTTCGCTTCTGGGCTAGTGTTGAAAAATAATCGAAACTTTACAAACCGGTTTTTAATCTATCTGTTTTTTGAAAACCGGTTTTAACCGGTTATGACCGAAAAGTTTAGTAATTTTTAAAAGCCACAATTGAAAGGTACTGACTTTAACTCTTAACAAGCATAGCTTATCGCCTATTTTTTGGTCAAAAGAATGCAAAAATGCAGCATCATATGTATGCATATGAATAAGAAAATGACAACTTTGACATATTTTATTTTAGCCAAAATAATACATTATTCAAACAATTTAGATTTGAAATAATTTTTTAAAATAAAACATCTATACTTAGAAAGAAATAAACTTCTTTTTGTAAAAAAATTATAAAGAATAAAAATAAAATTTATCTCTATTTTGGAAAAAACATTGAAATAAAATTTTTTAATAAAAAAAAACTTTACCTAGAAAACAGAAAATTGACTCTTCGTGTAAGAAAAAATATATAAATTAATTTAGATTTTATCCCTATTTTGGAAATGACATCTTAAGAAACAAAGGGCATTAAGGGTCTTATACTGCGAATAGGGCTTTAGTCGACTGACTCTACACTACAGCCTACATGATGAGACAAACTGAAGATCGAGTTGCCAGATAGGCAAAAATTATACTGAAGAGCAGTTGCCAGTTTGTCACAATGTAACTTAATAGGTAATGTATTTGAAGTTATTTTTTGTGCGCTGTAGCGCGTAGCTGCACGTTCGCGCAAGTTTGAGCCAAATAAAAATCAATCTATAAAACCGGTTTTCGATTTTTAGGGGAATTTTACAAACCGGTTTTTATTAACCGGTTTTCAACACTATTCTGGGCATCACAACTACAGTAGATATGACCTCTTCTTCGTTCGATCTATGACGTGGTTACCTGAAGAAGTCTTAGATGCATTTATGAGAGGAGGATTCTATGCATCACATGGATGGACTCTGGAATTGGGTGCCAACCGACCAGTTCCTGGAGAGTACCTAGATGCGTCGTGGGAAGGGCCCTAGTGGTGTCATTGGTAACACCCAAAATCCACAAGTGATGGCCACGTGGGTATACAGCCTCAATACTCGTGTGAGTCTGACTGCTGACCTCCTAGATATGAGTGAGCACCTAGAAACATTCCATCTGTACCATAAAGGGGAGGCAGGAGGTCGTATCAAACATGATGGAGAAGATCGCCAATCACTTCAAGATTCCCTTTCTAAGAGCATGGACCCAATGGATCCAGTCACATCTAGGAGGCAACTTATACAATATTCAGACAGGGCAGCTTGCATCTCCAGATGCCAATGCCGATAGAGCTGTTAGTATTGGAAAGACGCAAGTGGCACAGTACGAGGCACCATTTCCAAACATGTCATCACCTTTGCAAGTAAAACGAAACATATCAAGGTGGGTGCTCACTTGGTTATGGACCAAGAAGCGATTTATGCACGCGTCATCGGTTTGCTGATGAGCGAAAGCGAACTTTACTGGACCCATGTATTCTCAACAGAGCTTGCGGCATACCCACCCGCACTGTTCCAACCAGATGGCTTAATGAGAACTGCAGCTAAGTCCGCATTGAAGCAGAACTTGGGAGTGGAAACATCCTCTCGAACATGGGGTCAACCAACAGTTGTTATCATGGATGTGTCAGCTGTTTTGTGGACAGTCGACTGGCCTGCTGGTGGCACAGTTGCTACATTTATCCAAACCTTCAAAGTATGGCTACCGAAACATCTTTCTCATGCATCTGTAGTACTAGCTTTTGATCGCTACTATGATTTCTCTCCGAAAGCAAGTACTAAGGCAATGAGAAGCACGAGCAGTAGAGTTCACAAGCTGGACCTCAACACCCCATTGCCTACAAGAGACGCTGTTCTCACGTGCACCGCGAACAAGGAGCAACTAAACAGGCTGCTTTGTGAGCAAATCTTTGCTAACAGTGAGTATCTCGCAACTGTAACCCAAGACCATGAGCTAGTGCTTGCAGGATGGCAGACCATACCGACTTCCATTGTGCGAGGCAGGAGTCGAGCAGCATTGGAGCTCTCATCATCTCATGAAGAGGCTGACGTGATACTAACACAACACGCATCGCACAAGCTGAGAAAGATTCTGATGCCCGCATCTCCATCATTTGTGACACAGACGTGTTTGCCATGCTGACTCACTTCTATGAATTTAAGAAACTAGGCTGTCCCATGATTATGAAGTCTCCAGTGCGCGGCAGAAAACCAGTGGACATCCGAGCAACTGTAACCCAGCACAAACACATCATCCCACAAATCCTCAAACTACACGCTTTGAGTGGTTGTAACACAGTTACAGCAATACATGGCATCGGCAAAGCCACTGCCATTGCAACAGCCAAGAAGGGTCGGAAGGTAGACAAGCTGGGGTCCCTTGATGCATGCTTTGACCATATCGAGAAAGAGGCAACAGCGTTCATTGTTGCATGCTATGGGGATAAGAAATCCTCATCTCTTACCGAGTGTCGTCAGCGAGTATGGGCTCAGAAGACAGGGAAGTCGGGAACTGCTGCACCCAAACTATGTTCTCTACCACCAACAACTGAAGCTTTCCATCAAAATGTGCTGAGCCCACTACACTATGGCGAACTGGCTCGATGCACTAAAGTGTGGCCCACCACCACTCGATCCTGTGCATTATGGGTGGGAGAGAGACGAAACAGAGTTCTCATCCCAAAAACAGTTGGTGAAGGAGTATGCTTAGCACCAGATGAAGTTCTGAAGCTAATCAGATGTGGGTGTGAATCACAATCAGCATGCAGGGGGAGTCGCTGCGGCTGCATGGGACGCGGAATCCCTTGCACAATGTTCTGTGCATGTGGCAGCGGCTTGGATTGCAACAATCCATTGACCCAAAACGCAAACGAAGAGCAGACTGATGATCCTGACACAACCATGTCTTTTGATATTTGCCCCCAATAAAAGGTTACCTCATGTGAATAACTGCATCAAAGTTGTCAATGCCAATCCCCCAGCTAGGTGTGAGCTTTGTTTTGCTTACGAGGTCATATCTTGTAGCTTTGCAACCTTCCATAGAATGCATGTGCCCTGCACTTCAGCATAAATTGTGGTTTATATCCGAATATCCATATCCATATAATGTGGGTTATGTCATTTAAGCATTATGATCTGGTTTTATCTGCAGAAAAGATGTTAAGTGCTCAGCAGTTAGCTAGATTGTAGAAATTGTCACTGAAATAAAGCAAATACAGTGATGTCAACTGTGGCATTATCATATTTCAAGGCCAAAATTTAACCTCAAATGACCTTGACTTGACCCATGGAGTTGCAAAATGATATCCTACTGTTATCATGTGCCTGTAGAACTACTCAGTCTCGCCCAAAACCATAAAAACGACAGTAAGATCACCAAAATATCTCCACGACTGCCCGGGATATGGGATATTCCTTATTTCGGGGGGCGTTTGACCTCCAATGACCTTGAGTATTGACGAATGTGGGTCAAAACGACTCCCAAAGTATCTGCAACCCCTCCAGATCGACTCATCATCCTAAAAACCCCTAGAAATGACACCAAGATCATCAAAATCCAAAAAAGTATTGACCAGGATATGGGATTTTTCAGTTTCGCCGGCCATCTTGGAAAAGCCAAGCGGGGGTCAGGTGTACACCCGATGAATTCTTGAATGGAGTGGTATAAGCTTTCAAAATATGTCAAGATTTGCTTTATAACAAACAATGCAGGGTTCCCACCCCGTGCAAACGGACTATTAATTTGATCACGTAAGCTACATTGAACATTATGTAGGACGTCCTTACTGATGTTGTATGTTGTCTTTTGACTATTGAATAGTTCGTGGTCTTGTCTGGTAAACAGCCGATTTTAAATGTCCCCAAAGGAAACCACATGAAAGAAAACTAATTTTACTTTCTCTTGTTGGATGTAATCAGCCATATTGTTCATCAGTTATAAACCTGAGACAAAAAGAGAAAACATTAATTTCCGAGGATGTGTATATATATGTTAACCCCTCCGTCTATGGCTGGGTTGGTTCGGAGTCGACGGGGGTTCTGGTTAGGAGGCAGCAACAGATATTTCTCGCGATAGTTTTCTTCTATAACATTCTAATGTTTTCTCTCGCTATAGGGTCGACAGACTGTTAACCCCCTTTCTATAATACTCTGATACTTTCTCTGAAGGTTCGCCGATTTTCTTTTTATAACTTATCGACTTTATTGACTGAGTTCTCGGACGAGAGCACGGCTCAAAGGAAAAGATTAAAAAAAAAACCTTTCTTTCACTGTAATTTACTTCTAAAAATGTACAGGTAGTGCTCTGAATTTACAGGGATAGAGGTTCGACCTCTTTCGACCATGGCTCAGGCTGGAATCTAAAAAATTAAGGAGGCAAGGGGCCTCTGCCCCCTCCTCTGGGCGTGAAGTCTAAGAAGAAGTCGTCGTAATCGAAGTAATCGTTATTTTACAATTACATGCTTTATATATAGTCTAAATTTTGGGGGAGTGCAGTTTGAAGGTTAAGTTTCCCCCTTTAAACACATGATCAAAATTTTGAAAGATTCCAAATAAAAATGTAAAAAATAATAAAAAATAACGATATTTTCACCGAGTATATATTTCTAAAGGACGACATAATTTCGTAGTAGTACATGGAGCACAATCTAAGTACATCACTGAGTACATTGTAATTTTGGTTTAATACAACTATGATTATAATTATGGATTAATTCACATTCACTTATTATCGTTAATTACAGTTTCATTAATTACATTATATTAAATTATTACACTTAATTACAATTTTAGCAAATTGTTAATTGTAATATCTACTACTGAAGTAATCTAAATAGGCGATACAATTTATATAATGAAGGAGAGTTAACCATTGTTCTATAATTTAAAGGGGATTAACAGCAATGTTATATATTTATAGTTAACAATAATTACGACAAATATTATTAGAACTTGGTTGGTTATCAGAGTTTGAAAGTCTAATTAGCCAGCGATGAGGAAAGCGGAGAAAAATACGGTGTACTTTTCATTGGAAGTACACGGACATTTATGATAACGTAATACATAAGTAATATAGAATTTGAATGACAATTAGGTAGAAATAGTAAGTACAAGTAATGAGAACGGGGATAACTATGTGACGTAAGCCGATAACGAACTAGTGGCCAGGCAGGGAAACAATACAGTATATAATAATAATATAACAACATTTTAACGTTATAAATTGGTAGCAGAAGCAAGAGAGAAGATTTCGAATGAAAATGATTGCTTTTGGCGACGTCATCGGAATTCGAACACCTTGAATCAGCATGAATGAGCAGCTTGTGAGAGGTGAACGCACTTTACCCTTTCGCTCACGAATTATAACATAGGGTAAAAAACAAATTTGCCTTTATGTGTGGTTATACAAGAATCAATATGGTTTATTTTTCAGCTACACAATTGTCTACCCAGTGAGTGAAAGGGTTAAAAGAAAAAGTAAAAAGAACACATGTGGACGTATTTACATGTACATAATTATGATCATCAGGGAACATGTACGAATGCACAAAGTATTATACACATATCGGTACGTAACACAATAGGTTGTGTGCGTAATATAGACACGAGTAAACATGGACTGATAGGTTGATAGGGCATCAGTAGACAATAGATAGGAGAATAAGTAATAAAAATTAATAAAGGATAACGGTCAAGATAAGATATGGACGTATGGATGAATATGGTCGCATAATAATATTTATACTACATAACACCAGACAGGGCACAACATATAAATAATGACTTATAGAGAATGAAGTTTTTATTATTATTAAAGAATTTACCATACATTGAATATGAAAGATATCCACATACTAAATACTGATTCAGTATTCAACGTGAAGGGAATTAAGTTACTTTATGACGTTATAGTTATTCAAATTATGTTATACGTACAGTGTAAGTCATTATTGGGAGAAATTAAAGGAGACGAATTAGAGAGAGACACAGTTAAGGGACATTCGCTTCTCACAGCGAACTTCTAATGGCACAAACATGTATACTGCTCAACCATAGAAATGGTGGGTCGCATGGTTGTGACACTGAAAAAAAAATGGAAAGCAAAAACTGGAAATTCTATCCAAACTCGCACTGTACACACACTGTACACAAAATCATCGCTGCATTCATAGTTTAAGTGGAAGTGTGAAGAATAAACATCTTTTTACATACACCACCATTCCGCCCATACACCTATTTCAGGGTACGAGCAGCTTGCAGTAACGTTGCCAAGCAAATAGGGGGTCAAAGTACTGAATAGCCTTTCGTACGTGGTTCATCACCACTGAAGGCAACGATGCTGTGTTAGTCTAGTCCAAAGAACCTCCATATCCATATTAAATTTATTTCAATTTTCGTTAGTTTGTATTGCAGAGACGCCCAGTCCTGGTGCATGATTTTTTTAGGAGCAAGATGCACCGCAAGTATGTGTTTCCCCTCTAAGGCAGCGCAAATTTACCTGCATCAATCACAGTCACACTCGTACTGCCTCAGGCTCACTCTACACAAACTGGATCATCTCTCTATATATACATACGTATATTTGCAAGATTTATCTCTCACCAGGACTCAAACCCGAGCCCTTTGAATCGGGGACCAGGGCGTTTACCATTCAACTACGCCGAGGATAAGAACTAATAAAAACCTGGCATCATTTCATTAGAGAAGGGAAACAACCATCTTGCTCTTTCACGTTTAGAGATATTTTTACCTTATGAACCCCTAGATTCGATCCAATGGACAACATTTAATTCAAATTTATCTAAAAAACACGAAGGTTCTATAATTTTATTAAAAAAAAATAGACTAACACGAACTTAGATGTAGCTCGTACCGTACCCCACTAACCCACTGTTTTGTTATATTCTTCAAACTTTTTTTTCTTTTCTCATCCTTTCTTTACTTGCATGTCTGTAGTTTGCATGGTATGACAGTGTTAGCATGGTTTGTAAGCGTTCTTATTTTACTTCTTTTTATCTTTCACCCCTTTCCTATTCTCTTCGACTATTTTTTCGACTTGTCGGCAGTGGCCGGCGGATGATGATGGTGAGTCTTTCCCTCTCTCTTTTTCTGAATGAATCATGTAGTGATGAAAGCCGGTATTGGACGAGACACGATACCGATATCGTGATTATTGATACCGGGTTTTCGGTATTTAAGAACTGCCTATTGTCTTTATTGTGGGAGCAATCAGCAAATGTCAAGTTAACAAAGATTTGCTTTTTGTGGGATTTTGTGGCCAATGTGAGTAGAAATAATGACTTATCTTCATACATAATTTACACATGCAGTATATCTTTGAGGGGCGTCATTAGTGTATGTCGCAATTTATCATTTGTTATAATATTAGGTTGTTGACGTTATATGATGTGTCCGTTTTTCTGAAAAGGGAAACTATCATCCAAAACTCTCGCCTTAAACATTTGAAATCGTATAAATACGTATTAAAACGTTCAAAAACGTTTTTACACGATTCCAAAACCTTGCGTTGCTTTTTTAGATTCGTTATTGAGTTTATTCAGATTTCAAATTTCGTACTAGACGCTTGCAGTGGTTGATTGATGCGCATATTTCACAAGTTAAATTTTGTAATTTTGTTACGTGAGCATTGCAGTATTGTGATATGGGAATAAGCTATTTCTTACTTTAAATAATCTACCCCTTCGAATCTATTACAAGAATGCTAAAAAAAAATCAATCGTGTGGAATTATTTTATTAAGAAAAATAAAGACGAAGCTGAGTGTTCAAAGTGTGAAAAAGTTATAAAGTGCAGTGGGGGCTCAACTAGTGGTTTATCTGTTCATTTGAAAACAATTCATAATATAAATGTTGCTGAAATCAAGATAGGTGAAAATCAACAACATACAAAAACAAAAAACTTTGGATACATTTATTAACAAAAAATCTATCGAAGAAGAAATTGCAAAACTTGCATGTGTTGATGGATTTAGCTTCCGCTCTACAGGTCCTACAGGCTTGTGGGAGGGTTGGCACTTGGTAGGGCGACACCCAAAAAATCATTATAAATTATTCTCTGCATAAAACCGGTATCAGTAAAATAATTGTTCAAATACCAGTATTAAAAATTGTCGGTATTATTTCATCCCTAGAATAGAATGAATGTTAACCCACGAATGATAGGTTTTGCTACTTACTTAACCCCTTATTCTCTTCTTTTAACCCCGTTACTCTCTTCTTTCTCTCGGGCTAACCTTAGAGTGGATCTTAAGTCTTTGTTAGCCTTAGCTTCTGTAGAATAAGTTGGAAACATAAACATGCTTCTGTACAACTTACAATTATAGAAGAAATTAACGTTCAAAACCATACACAGGACTTTTCAAAAAAGGTGTGTTAAAATAAATAAACGGTATCTTGCAAATTAGATTACAGTATTTTGAACCATTTCAAAACACAGATTTTAAACTTAATTTCACAAAAGTATAATAATGTTCAAACCACATCAAAACGTTTGAAAATAAGTAAAAATAATATTACAAATTTTATTTTACTTTCACGGGGTAACTAAATACAAATACACAAAATAAATTATCAGAAAACTGTTACATTTTAAAATAAACTAAGAGTTTCTTTTTAAATAAATACTTACCATTACTTAGTATGACAAGAACGAAATATTACGATATTTTTGCTGTGAATTTTATTACTTCCTTTCTTTGAATATGTTACAACCATTCACGATAATTTAATAAAAAGTGTCAAGCGAAATATTGATTTGCGACAACGGACGCGAAGAAAGTGTACGTTTTCTTTAATTACTGTTAACATTAGAAGGGGGTCTATTTTATGAATTTTAATAGGTCAAGATATACCGTCAACAACTTCAGTGTAATAGGAAAATGAAGACATATACAGTGTGTGTGTATATATATAACTTTTTGGGGGAGGGGGGGGGGGGCGATTAATTATAGTAGCCGTAATCGATACTGAGCTAGAAAAGAAGGTTAATATTCGTTTTAATGCTTTGTTCGTTTTCGATAGGAGACATTCTATGACAATTTAACATATAAATTCATATTCAGGACACCTTGAAACCTCAGGGAAACTGATAAAAATCAAGGAAATGTAATAATTATTTTTTATGGAAAAAAAAAAAAAAAATTTAAATTTAGACGTAAAAAGCAGCCATTATAGGCCATTGACCGAGTATTTAGCTTTTAACGCTGTTAAAATTTTAACGAACGTCGCCCTCTCCAGTTTTATGGGAGACATCTCGTGGCAAAATTAGGAAACATAGGTCAAAACAACCAATTAAAAATCGTTTTTGTTTCACGTGACCTTATCCGACCAATCAGAGACGTACATTTTGAATCTCTCATAATGCATACTCATTTAAGAATGCTTTTTCAGTCTGGTTTTCATTTTGGTTTGCGGAGGTTGTGATTGCCTGGGTTTTTGGTACCTTGGAACGCAGTTCCAAAAAACTACTGTTGTTTGCGGTTCCTCAGAGAGACGCAACAACTCTTGTTCGCCTGATCCAGCAACATATTAGGCCTGGGACTACAATCTATTCCGACGAGTGGCGTGCGTATTCTCAACTTGGAAATCTAGGCTACATTCACCGGACAGTCAACCATTCACAGCGGTTCGTGGAAGACACCGTTCACATTCAAAATATTGAGCGTTGTTGGAAAGACGTGAAAAGCTCGATATTACGGTCTGGCAACAAAACCCAATCAGTTTAGGTTAGGTTAGGTTAGGTCTGTTTAGGTTAGGTTAGGTCTGTTTAGGTTAGGTTAGGTCTGAACCAAAACACATTTTTCTGGTGTTTTTTGGTGTGATTTGCTCAAATCTGAACTTCGTTTCTTTAGGAAATGAGCCGTTTTTGAGAAATTTTCAATTTTTAAATTTCTCAAAAACGGCTCATTTCCCAAAGAAACGAAGTTCAGATTTGAACAAATCACACCACAAAACACCAGGAAAATGTGTTTTGGTTCAGAAAGGAGGAAAAGCACTAAAACGAATAATTACCCAAAAGAATCGCCAACTCCATCACTGATGCAATTTTATCTTCTCTCCATCGTATCACCCATAAACAATTTGCCATTATCTTCAATGAGAGAAAGCATTATCACTGCCAGATAAGTTGAACTGCAAATAGCATTTAAATATAATTTATTGATACCATAACATAATAATATAAAATATATATGAATTAACGCCGACTGCACGCAACACCAATGAACATTACAACAAAATTTTATATCAACCATTTTCTATGGTTTCTAAAATATAAATCTGGTTATGTTGGTATTCATTCAGTCGAATGTTGATGTGACCCACGAAAGTACAATGAAGAAGATAAACTTAAAAAGAAATAGGAAAACGAAGAAAAAGTGAAAGAGAAACCCCCTGTCCAGGGCCGGATTAAGGCTGTGAGAGGTCTAAGGCTAATAAGAGGGAAGGGCCACTATATGTACTATATATATTCAAACAAATAGAAATGTATATTTATCCAAATTTAACATCATCATCATTATCGTAAAAGAAAAACGAGTGTGTGAGTAGGAGACATGCCCGGACTGAACCAGACACGAGCAGGCGTTAAGAGTAAGCCGTTGTGGTGATGTGGGGATCCGAACCCCGATGTCTACTAATCCGACATTGGGCCTGCAAGCTCCCTTAAAAAAGTGACAACCAACACCGAGAGCAAACGAACATCAACCGATCATTCAATCCTCGACATTATTTTGTTCCAAGTAAAAGAGAACATTAATTTTTTTAAAAACCCAAATTTTAAATTTAATTTCAGTAAGTAAAAAACCAAAAGATTCAAATCTTGTCGAATATTTTTCAAATAAAATAAAAGCAAAAATAATCATAAGATTTAGTTTATTAACCCTTTCGCGCCGGTAGCAATTTTAAATGTGCGTCCTCGAGCTCTTGAATGGGGATGTACCGTGTACGTCCTCGGTGCGAAAGGGTTAAAAATAAGGATAACTAAAGAAAAATATGTATAAAATAAATTGATGGTAAAGCATAAAATATAAAATATGAGTATAAGGTTTCAACCTCATATTTTAATCAAATAAACAAAATCCATTTGTAGAACACATTTTTTAACAGTAGAACGTATTACTATGATATTTTAAATGCTAATTTCGTTATATACTCTTTGGGAATATATATATTTCAGCAGAAAATTATATATATATATATATATATATATATATATATATATATACAGGGTGATCAAAAAGTAACGCAACCCATGGGAAAACGATTTATTTCAGAGCAAGTGCTGGAAGTGGGCACCGTTCTGTGCTTCACACAAGTGGATACGGCGATTCATGTTCTTAAAGACCCTTTGCAACGTTTCCTGTGAAATTGCATCAACACACTTCTGAATCATCGCCTGCAATTCTGGAATACTGTGCGGGTGAGTGACATATGCGGCATCTTTCAGGTAACCCCACAATAAAAAGTCGGGAGGCGATAAATCCGGAGATCGCGCTGGCCACAACCCACGTGAGATCAATCGTCCTGGAAAACACGTTTCCAAGTAAGCCATGGTGTTTCTGGCTGTATGGGCTGTGGCATTGTCCTGTTGAAACCACGTGTTCTGCAACCTCTCTGCCGGCAAGGTGTTGACAAATTCTTCCACCATCATTATGTACCGGCCACTGTTCACTGTGTATTGGAAGAATGTTATGAAGATGCGACTACGTGACATGGCACACCAGACACCAATTTTCTGTGCGTGTAGAGGTGACTCATGCAGCTCATGTGGGTTTTCCGTGGCCCATACTCGACTATTCTGTGCATTGACGTATCCATCAAGATGGAACCACGCCTCGTCTGACCAGTACCAATCATCCAGTTCTTCCCATCCGGCGTTACAAATTCCATAAACCATCGACAATAAGATTGGCGAGATTCATGGTCTCGAGCCAGGAGTTGATGGACGGCACGCATTTTGTAGGGGTACATTTTCAATGATCTTCGCACCGCGGTGTGGGCACTGCCATAGGAGAGCCCGGACTGGCTTGAAAGGCGTCGCAGGGACTTTCGGGGGCTCAGAGTATAGGCAGCTTGCACGTCGATCAACTTGTCCTGTGTCAACACCTTCGGCCGACCGCTTCTCGTTACGTCATCGACATTCACTGTCTCTTGAAACTTGTCGTATAGTCGCTTGATAGAGGATTTGTTTGGAGCACCTCTTCCATACATTTCCGTGAAGGTCTCCTGCGTCTGGGCATAGCTTCTGGAGCGAATGTACTGCGTGACAATGAATATACGCTGCTCCAAGGTGTATTTCATCTTTTTCATATATTCACCACCTGCAACAGAAGGAAAAATCAATTATGTGCGTTTCTCCATGGGTTGCGTTACTTTTTGATCACCCTGTATATATATATATATATATATATATATATATATATATAATATATATACACAGGGGCGTGTTTAGCTACCGCGGGGCCGAGGGCACCAGACGAGTTGCGTGGCCAATTGGTTCCGTGAACACAC
Source organism: Bathynomus jamesi (assembly GCA_023014485.1). Taxonomy (NCBI): domain Eukaryota; kingdom Metazoa; phylum Arthropoda; class Malacostraca; order Isopoda; family Cirolanidae; genus Bathynomus; species Bathynomus jamesi. The sequence goes on from JAJOZX010000667.1 coordinate 735,336, forward strand.
ATGGAAACCATAATATATGAATATAAATGCATACTACAATTTACAGGGTTAATCATGGCATACAATGTGGTGGACTCATTTGTTTTAAATATCTCTTCCCTACAAAAAATAAAGTCGACAATGACCACAATTCATGAAAATACCGTAGTGTAGGGCTATTCCAGGTCAGTAATTTTGTACACTATACACAGAAGCTCTCTAAACTCTAGCCGTTCTATCCATAAAATTATGCAATCCTTTCTTAAAAGCACCCAGCGTATGTAGATGTACCATATGTTGTCATTCAATAGAAACACACACACATACAAAAACACTACAGGGTGTCCCATAAGTCCGGCATCATAGGAGAAATTCATATTTTTCTATTTCTACAAACCATAATTCATATGCTCGGGATGCCAATTTCCTGTCCACTATTCTGTTCAGTGACGAGGCTGTTTTTAATGGAAATGGTGAGGTAAATCGACAGAACACCCGCTACTGGTCTCAAAACAACCCTCACTGGTATACCTTTTCAAAGGAACAAGGTGCATCTCGGGTGATGGTATGGTGTGGCATTTGGAAGGATCGCATCATAGGCCCCCTCTTTTTCGATGAACATGTCACTGGAGGCACCTACCTACGTATGCTCAAGGAAGAAGCATTTCCCAGTGTCTTGAACGAAGAAGGAAATTTCCCAACATGGTTCCAGCAAGACGGCGCTCCTGCACATTACAGCACCCAAGTAAGGGAATACTTGTACCAACAATTCCCTGGTCATTGGATAGGACGTCGAGGGGCTGTGGAATGGCCAGCTTGAAGCCCGGATCTCACGCCACTAGATTTTTATCTCTGGGGCCACTTGAAAGCGCTGGTATACGCAGAGAAAATTAGGAGTGTTGAACATTTTCGGCAGCGCATTATTGGGGCATGTAACACCATTACTCCTGACATCATTCACCGTGTGCTTGCTGACTTTGTATCACGTCTGAATTTGTGTATTGAAAACAACACGTTCTGTAAATAAAAGCTTTTGTTTTGCCTTTTTTTATTATTTTTCCTATGATGCCGGACTTACGGGACACCCTGTATACGTACGACGTTCCTTCCCCCGACACCGACAAATCAAAAACTGAACGCTGGAAGCATTTGGCATCTCTCGACCTACCTGAGTGAGTGAGGCTACCTCTCTTTGGCGCTACGGGCGAGACTCGGAGTTGCCAAATGGCAGTTAATTTGTTAGGAAAATTCTGCGCCAATGTAAATATACAAAAGGCAATATTGTACGTTATACGTAAGAAATAGTGTCGAAACTTGAAAGGATAATCAAATAAGGAAAATAAAGAAAAACATGGAGGAAATCAGTGTAAAGTGTAAAAACAGCAATTCATCAGCAGGATCAGCTATTACCTATATGTAAGAATACAAATGCAATAATAATGTTATTCTCCAACCATTTTCAGTTTTTTCTTGATGTGTTTACACTTTCCAAAAACCTCTATCTAAAGACAAAATCTGATCTATAATTTTATATAATAAGCAGTCTTTTTTTCTTTTGAGTGCGGTGCCCATTAAAGCCCGGGACCCAGGGCACGTGCCCTAGCCTTAACATGCCCCTATATATATATATATATATATATATATATATATGGGTTTTAGATGAATAGTACAAAAAGTTACTACTGAATAAACTGATATTAAAAAATAATTAAGTTAATTTGAAACTAATTTTATAAGGCTTATTTTTTTTTTTTTCATAAAAGCTTAAACAATGGCGGAAATGCAATAGTTTAATTTAAAAGATTGTAAAACAGCTGCTTTTACCATATTTTTCGCCTGGCCAAGACTTTAGTTGTGACGACCTCATAAAGTATAATCAAAACGAGAAGTATATGACCGGCCTTGGGGTACCCCATTAGTGTCCTCAGAGCAAAGTTTCGATCTTTTTTTATCCAACGTACACTTCAGACTGAAGTAAATCCTTCGCATTCTCTTTATTTGAACTGCAAATGGCATTTAGGAATGTAATTTAATGGTACCATAATTATAATTATGAGTGATGTAACATTAAAAATGAATGTTTTGTTTACGAATGTATTACAGCATATATGTAATGTTTTATAAATAATTTTCGCACATCTCACCGAATATAGTAACACTTAAAAATTTAAGGTTCACTATTTATTTGCCAAATTTCTTTCGTAATTACATTTTGCTTTTAATTTAATTAAATATACAACACGCAAAAACCATTCTAAATGGTTTCCAAAATATCAAATATAAAAATCATTCGTTTAAGATGACCATTATGAAGATTAATTTAAGCCAACTTCAAAACTCAAAATTTCAATTTAATTTTACATAGTAATAAAATATAAAGCCATATTTTATCGAAATTATTTCAAATAAAACTTCAATATAAAACAATTAGAAAGTTTATTTCATTAAATATGGGTAACTAAAGATAAATATGCTAAAATTGATCGACGGGATAAAGTTTACAATATAATACGAGTATAAACCTAATTTTTTATTCAAATAAACATATTCCATTTGTACGATACATTTATTAACAATAGAACGCATTAGTGAGACATTTTAAGTGTGAATAATTAATTGAGCTCTTTACAGAATGCCTTCAGTGGTGAATTGCACATAACACCTTCGTCGATTCATGTAAGATAGGAGTTTTCCTCCTTCTCTACATTCTGCTTTTCACCTTTTGGAAAATTACCCCCCCCCTCCTCTTAATGAGATATTAAGTACACAATATATTAAATAATACGGTACTTTTCCGTTATACCCTCTACCCCGGCAATTTCTTCTTTCCAGGTTAGGTCAACTGTACGCCCTTGACAATTGGTTAGGTTAAGTCGTGATATTTTCGTTAAAACTAACCAATATTTTAACGAAAATATCACGACTTAACCAATTGTCAAGGGCGTACAGTTGACCTAACCGGGAAAGAAAGAGAGGTACTTGTGGGTTATCTGTCGCCACTTTTTAATTTAATTTTCCAACTTTTTCACAAATACAGATGTGTGTAACCTTGAAATGTTGGAAGCCAGCCTCCTGGAGGTCGGTGGTCTTATATCCTCGCCAGCTGTCGGAGTAGATAATGGAACCTTCGGCGATGTTTTCCACAATGGCAGCCAAGAGAGTTGCAGCAGAGCGGTTGGGAACTTGAACGATGAAGCAGTCGTTTGTTTCACGGCAAATTCCTCCGAACATCCATTGTTGTGGTAAAATGCGTCCGGCATTGTTTTTACGCCTCGTGAACAGGCTCTCATCGATCTCAACCACTATTCCTCCTAACCTAACCTCACACTAACCTAACCTAACCTAACCACACACTAACCTAACCTAACTAAAAAATAAATGACCCACAAGTAAAAAGTGGAAACAGATAACCAATAGGTATATTAAAAAGTGGCGACAGATAACCCACAAGTACCGAAGAGAAATTGTGGGAGTATAACGGAAAAGTACCAATAATACATACTGTAACATACATAGGCCTATACAATATAGGACATACGAGTAAAAAACATTTTTGTACTTACGTATTATCGGGACTACGAAACTGTTTATTATGTATTTTTGCTCTCGTCATTTTCGTTTAAACTAACGAAAATATCACAACTTAACCTAACCAATCATCAAGGGCGTACAGTTGACCTAACCGGGCATTCAGTTGACCTAACTGGGCATTCAATTAACCTAATAGGTTCACCGAAATAAAGCACCGCCAAATAACCATTTTTGTACCTACGCTCAGCTGGCAAAATTCCACGTTCTTGAAGAAAGGCAATCGCTTCTTTGGAAATCCCATCATGGTTGAAAATTTCTAATGATCTGAAAGAAAAAGGAAAGAATTTAGGTTAGGTTAGCTACAAAAAAACAAAACGGAAAATGCCCGGTTAGGTCAACTGTACGCCCTTGATGATTGGTTAGGTTAAGTTGTGATATTTTCGTTAGTTTAAACGAAAATGAGGAGAGCAAAAACACATAATAAACAGTTTGGTAGTCCCTATAATATGTAAGTACCAACATTTTCATGGTTTTCAAAATATTACTTTGGTAAATTGATAATAAAAACAAGTGTTACTGAAAGTAGCTTAATTTCATAGACCTATTCTATATAGGTATATTTTGTTTAGAGATACCTTTAGTTTTAAATTCTTGGTGAAACCTTGTATTTGGGTAAAAATTTGCAAAAATGCTGGCGGTGAATGTGTTAAAAGGTGGTTTTCCATTCTGCTGCTTCCATGTCGGGTCAATCTTTGACACAAAGCCATAGAGGATTTAATCGAGGGATGATGATCAGAATAAAAATGCACATAAGAGTTATTATTAGTAGGCTTGCGATAGACTTCAAATTTGAACTGATTAGAGCATCTCGAAATTTTTAGATCCAGAAAAGATAGGCTTCCATCATTTTCTTTTTCAACTGTGAACTTAATAGATGGGACTAAATTGTTGAGCTACCAAGAAATAAGTCAACATCCAAATTATTAGGCCAAAGGCATAAAATATCATCATATACCTATACCAAACCAGGTTAAAATTAACAATCGAAGGCAAATTCTACAAACTTTGACACAAAGCCTAATTAACTCAATAAGAGTGTTGTGTTGAACAGGGAAAGAATATTCAGAGATCTTATATTTTAAAAAATCAAGTAGGTCATCAACAGGAAGTTTTGTGACTAACGAGCATACATCAAAGCTTACCAATTTGAAATTAGGGTCATTAGGAAACTTCAGTTTGTCAGTAAGATCCATGCTATTTACAATATGTGACTTAGAAATAGAACCAACTAACGGCGTTAATAAACTAACTAACCAACTTGCTCACTCTTATTGAGTTAATTAGGCTTTGTGTCAAAGATTGAAAATAAGTTTTATGCTATGTCGTTTGGATTGGCGATGGGAAATCCCCTTTCACCTGTACTAGCTAATTTATATATGGAATTTTTTGAAAGTATAATTTTGCCTACGATTGTTAATTTTAACCTGGTTTGGTATAGGTATATAGATGATATTTTATGCCTTTGGCCTAATAATTTGGATGTTGACTTATTTCTTGGTAGGCTCAACAATTTAGTCCCATCTATTAAGGTCACAGTTGAAAAAGAAAATGATGGAAGCCTATCTTTTCTGAATCTAAAAATTTCCGAGAGGCTCTAATCAGTTCAAATTTGAAGTCTATCGCAAGCCTACTAATAATAACTATTATGTGCATTTTTATTCTGACCATCATCCCTCGATTAAATCCTCTATTTTCTCTGCTATGTTTCTTAGAGCATTAGTCCAGGCAATCTAGACTTCTAGAGCAAAAATAGCTTCAACCTGGGCAAAATTGCTTCAGAAGCTTTCTAAACTGTTTCCAGCTCAGGAACCATTGCAGAATAACATATCCAAAATCCCGACAAAATTGGACCCCGGGAACACCCCCAAAAATGAAATTCAAAATGGCGGACTGGCAGTTTCCTACGAAATACAATAAATTTTAATTTCGCTTTGTAGAGAGAGTTATGACGTTTTTCTTGATCAGTAAAATGTTTTAAAACACATTTTCGTTTCTAAATTAACCTATATGACACTAAAAATTGTATTAGGCGGCTAGTATTAAACTATGACGTCACGTAATGTAAATAAAATATACTGTATGGAGTGTATGTGAGAATGGACATTGCTACATCTTTATAAACTTATATTATATACAACTCTTTAATTCCTACTACCCACTATCAAATCTGCGTATTTGTGCTTGTCATTTTCTTTAAAACTGTTATTATGTACTCCTTTTAAATACTGCAACAGTTTATTAATTTGTGTTTTCTGTTTCAGACTGACTCGGTGTACGGCTGACTCGGTGTGCGTCCGCCTTCAAGAATGCAGACCCCTGAAGAATTGTGTGTGATTTGTAAGGAGAAATTGGACAGCGGACAGGAAGTGGTTCACATCTCGCAAAAAGGAGCAGATGGTATAAATGCATCCAGCTGCAGCCGTGGAAGCGATGTTGTTGCAACAGCTGGAATAAGTGTTCACGTTGTATGTAGGAAAAGGTTTACGGATAAAAAGACCATTGAAATAAAGAAGCGACAGACCGCAGCCGAGGCAATACCAAGGAAAAGTGCTCGTTTTCATGAATACGCATTTTCCAGTGCTACTCACTGTTTGTTTTGTGATACCTTTGTGGACTTTTTTTCCAAACACAAACCAAAATCAGAGCATGTCAAAATAAGAACTACAGAGTTCTCCGAAACCATAAAAAGGTGCTGTGAAAGCCGCTGCGATGAATGGTCGTTTAATGTAAAAGGCCGTCTGGAGTATTATCTTCGTGATCTTCCTGCTGCAGATTGTGTCTACCATCACACCTGCATCGTAAATTTTCGAAGTGGAAAAAACATTCCTCGCGCATACTCCTCCGACGATCATGATTCGAAGAAAGGGAGACCAACTAATGAAGAGCAACACCAAGCATTCCTTCAGACCTGTGCTTACCTGGAAGAGAATGATGATGAGCAACTGTTGATTGGAGACCTAATTTCCAAAATGGAGGAATATCTTCAAGGAAGTCAGAGCTCTGTCTACGAACGCAGGCTCATGAAGAGAAAGCTTTTAGAACGTTACGGAGACAAGATCATAATATCAGGTGAAAGTGGGAAGGCAGATGTAGTAACACTACGAGAGACAGCTAATGAAGTTCTTATAGATTATCACAAAAAGTCGAAAGAATGTGATATAGATATAGAGCTACAGAAGATTTACCTAGTAGAAGCTGCTGCAAAAATAATCAGAAGTGATATCAAGTCTGTCGACTCGCCTAGAAAAGATGTGTATCCATCTCCAAATGACATCACTGCAGAAAGTGCTCTTGATTACATTCCCAACAGTCTGAAATTGCTATTATCAAAAGCATTTGCGGGACAGGATGCTTCAAGAAAAATAGGTGCAATTGGGCAGAGCATTATGCAAGCAACCCGTCCTAGAGGATTACTATGTCCACTACAGATCGGTTTGTCGGTTCAGCTACACCACAACTTTAGGTCAAGGTACCTTATTGACGTTCTCCATCAGCTGGGTTACTGTTCGTCGTATGCAGAAGTAACAAGATTCGAAAGAAACGCGGCGCTGGCAAGTGGGTCTGGCTCTTTTACTGTTGATGAAAACACTGCAGTCCTTCTAGCAGCAGATAACGTCGATCATGATGTCTGCACTTTGGATGGGAAGAATACCTTTCATGGAATGGGTATGATTGCCGCAATAACTCCGAAGATCAAGATCCACCCTTCTATTCACAGGCGTAATGTTGGTAACAATGACATTAAGAAGATTGCAACCGTTGACATTAGGGAATATAGACACGCGAGAAGCATGTTGAGGGACATCTCATTCCGCGAACTTCCAGTACCCACTGCCACCATAAGTCGACTTAGTCTTCTCTGGCAGATATCTTCAGCAGAAAGATCAGGTCCAAGTTGGTCCGGAACAATGCAGGCAATTCACGGTGGATCAAGTGTCTCACATCCAGGTGTGGCGTCGATCACGTTCCTTCCCATCATAGATATGTCGCCAACTGACATGACCTGCATATTTTCGACATTACTATATTTGAGCAAGATAGCACGCGATCAAAAAGTCCCATGCATTATTACCTTTGATCAGCCTTTGTTCTGGAAAGCTTCCCAAATCATCAATGAACAGAGAGACCTGCAGGACATTGTTTTAATGCTGGGATCATTTCACACTCTGATGAATCTTTTGGGAGCAGTCGGTACTCTTATGAATGGTTCAGGATTGTTTGAAGTACTTCAAGAAATATACGGACCAAATGCCGTGCAACACATGATGTCTGGAAAAGCTGTTTCAAGAGCGATACGTGGTCATATGATAGTAGATGCAGCTCTTAGTACCTTACTAGTCGCAGACGTTTTCCCTCGTAATGAAGATGGAACTCCTCATGACCTCCATAAGGAAGCTTGTGACCTGCTCGACGATGTTATGACCGCCAAACAATCAGGTGAGGATGTGGAATCTTCGAATGCATTGTCTCAGATTGCTACCACTTTGGATGCGAAGAAAACTGACCTACAATCTACTTCGCAAACAAGTCAACTCTGGTTGGAATATCAGCGAATGATCAACATTGCACGTTCCTTGATAACAGCAGACAGAACCGGCCCGTGGGATTTGCACTTGCAAGCTATGCTGGAGACCATCCCCATAATTGCAGCAGCCGGACATCACAATTACCTGAAATCGATATACCTGTACCTGCAGAAAATGTTGTTTGCCTTCTGAAAATCCAGCCGTTAACAAAATGTTCCAGGAAGGTAAGTTTGTGGTAAGAAGAAGCGACAGATTATGGGCCGGACTCGGCACAGACCTGGTGATAGAACAAGTACTAATGCGTTCCCTGAAAAGCAGAGGCGGACTGACACGCGGAAGTGGATTTACAGACATCCAAAGGACAACGTGGCTCTTTTCTATGCCTCTGTGTTCCACTTATAACTTAGCAATGCAGGAATACACCAGAGTTTTGTTGGAAAGTAGTGAACAGCACAAGGAAATGAGGGGAAGTAGACAAATCAGGGACAGTAATGACATGAAGAAAGTAGTTGAACGTCTGGAATCCTTATCCCCATTCCATTCTACCTCGGGTCTCTGCAACATTGTAACAGGGCTAACTGCTGATCCTGGAGTTAACGTTCATCAATTGCATTCAATCGGTACGAACATTGTCGTAAAAATGATTGGCAAGCCTTTACATATTCTGCCAAAAGATCTGACAAAGTGAAAACACTAGGATCTGCTTCTGCCGTTGTGATCACTGATGCTTCAGATATAGAAGTAGATCCTGCACTACTGTTTCAGAGAATGATGACTGTTGCCACTGGTGGAGACATGAATCTTGAAGATGTCATGTGTTACGAACTGTGTGCATATCCTCCTGCATTGTTCGAATCACGAAGTATCTTGAGGAAACCCGATAAGTCTCAGCTAGCTCATGCAATAATCAAATACACTGACACTTTACGCATGGAAGAAGTTCAAGAAATTCAGTGCACAGACCAGTACGTATTGGATGGTGGATCTCTACTACATCGTGTTTCCTGGCGTCAAGATGAAACATATGACAGCATCGCCAACTCATATGCCGATTTCACTCTGAAAACATATGGAAAAGCAATCATTGTTTTTGATGGCTACAGCAGCTCTCCTACGATCAAGGACATGATCCACAGAAGACGCAGCACCAAGACAAGCAGAAATGTGAATCTCAGTCCAAGCATGAAGTTTGTTGGCCAGAAGGAACACTTCTTGGCTAATGAAAACAACAAGCAAGCATTTATTTCCCTCGTAGGTGAGATGTTGAAGAAGTACGGGTGTACTGTTCACAACGCAGATGGGGATGCTGATGTGGACATCGTTCGTGCAGCAGTTTCCTCATCAGAAAATGCAACTACAACAGTAATAGGGGAAGACACCGACTTGCTGATTCTCCTTCTGTACCATGCCAAGGACAGTGGTTTCAAGTTGTACTATCGCAGCGATATAAGACGGGGACCATCTCCTAATCCTGTCTATGATATTCTCAGCATTCAATCATTGTTAGGCAATGACATCTGCAAGTATCTCCTGTTTGTGCATGTTTTCACGGGCTGTGATAGCACATCCAGAATTTTTTCGATCGGTAAAGCCAAAGCATTCGACACACTGATGAAGGTGGCTGAACTCCGTTCAGTTGCAAATACATTCTGTTCTGATTGTTGCCAACACTCTGACATTGAAGCCGCTGGAAGAAGGCAATGCTTCTGTTGTATGGCTGCAAAACACTTGAATCCACTAACGCACTACGTCATCGAATGTTAGTTGAAAAGGTAGCTACAGCTAAATCTTTTGTTACACCCGAACGTTTGCCACCTACCGATGCGTCCACAAAGTACCACAGCTTTCGCACATACTTTCAAATACTAATCTGGAAGTCTACAGAAGAGAAGATCGATGCAGAACAGTGGGGTTGGTATGTAAAGAATAATTCCTACTACCCTACAGCCTGCGACAAGCCACCAGCTCCAAATTATCTACTCAACATGATCCGCTGCTCCTGCAAGACGAAATGTGCTACTTCAAGATGTGGATGCAAGCGTAATGGAATGCCCTGTTCAGCCGCTTGTGGCGAGTGCCAAATCAGTGGTTGCGATAACAACCCAAGTACCGGTAATCTATCCGATGATAGTGATGAAGAGGATTAATTTCTGTATGTTTGTGACCAGGTATCACTTCTTCTGTAATGAACATAACTTGAAACTGGGGAAAAAATAATTGTTGTATTATTGATTATAAAAATCTGTAAAAAGCTATATAACATTATATTTGCGTAATAACTAGTTGTGTTGTATATTGTTGAATTATTTAAAACATTACAACTGAAAGAAAAAGCATCAAATGTATCTCTATAAATAAAAGCGTAAATTATATATATTTTTTTTTTCGTAGGAAACATCCAGTCCGCCATTTTGAATTTCATTTTTGGGGGTGTTCCCGGGGTCCAATTTTGTCGGATTTTGGATATGTTATTCGGCAATGGTTCCTGAGCTGGAAACAGTTTAGAAAGCTTCTGAAGCAATTTTGCCCAGGTCTAACTACAAATTACCTGGACTACATTGAGAGTTGTCAGTCCTGAATTTTTAGATTCCAAGTTAAGCAATATCATGAATATTGGTACTAAATTATGTTATCCTATTTCATTTTTAGATAACTGTCTTAGGAAAGCCAAGAATAGGTATTATAATAACGTAACTGTAAAGGAATTTGAGCGTAAAAATATCCTTAGCCTACCTTACCATGTTAATTTTCAATATCTCCCGTCTTTACTTAAAGCAATTGGCATCAATGTAGTCTTTAAGTATAATAATACTGTTAAATCATGCCTAATAAAGAATAGCCCGGAAAATGTTATTGGATGTGTGTATTCGATTGGATGTACACAATGTAACTCAGTATATATAGGCCAAACGGGTAAAACGTTAGATATTAGGGTAAAACAGCTAATAATTCCAATGCTTTGTTTAACCATATGTATAGATGTAATCATAGCATCAAGTGGGATAGTTCTAAAGCGCTTGTTAAAAACAGAGATATAATAGAAAGAAATATTCTGGAATGTGCATTTATTCATTTTAAAAACAATTTCAATATCAGTGCGGGAATGTATAAGATTGACAATATCCTGTTAAAATCCCTTCTGCCTCTCATTAACTCTTGTTAAGTATGTGTTAATTGCTTTGGTTTCCGCTACGTTGTATATATTTATGGGCACCTTGCCTTCTGTCTTCATTCCCTGACGAGGTGTAGCTCTGAATACACGAAAGGCCTTGGAATCGTTTTTCATTTTTCCTTGTGGGTTTGCAGCATATATATATATATATATTAACGTACGGCCACATACGCAGTGTCCTCCTTTTTAAATGGCCACCCTAGCTAGACTCCGGTGTAATATCTTCCCAATTTATAGCTTTGGAGTGAAAATTAAAGATTTCGAATTTGCCTCTTCCTATAACGCTATAATGTTATTTCCTTCCTTGTTGCCTTTATATTAGGTTGTTATTTCAATAATAAATGTTCCCATTTTAAAATGTAATAATAATAAGGAATATGCTTTATTTAAATCAAAGTATGATCAGAATACGTGTCACCCTTACAGATTATTTTGAATAATCTTCATTAATAATAAAATAAATACATTCGTTTTACAATTTACGACATGAATAATTGTGAAGCTCGACTATTTATTTCATTTAATTTGCCCCTTAAGCTTTAGGTTTAAATTTGTATTTTGTGTCAATGTTTCCTCTTTTCTGTACGATTTGGAGTCGAATTTGAACTACTTTTTTTTGCAGTGATATGCAAACAAGTGAGCTTTCATCAAAAAATAAAACGTGAAATTTTTCAAGCATTACCGGAAATACAGAGTGAAAAAATTCCAAACCAATTTCAGAAATTCTGAGAAAACAAACACGTCATTTGGAAAAAATTCCAGGAAACTGACTCGTCGTCGTACTCCATCCACTCTTCATATCTGGCGAACGGCAAACAGCAGTTCATAAACTTTGCAGATTTTAAATGTTCAAATATATATAGGTTTGATACATTTTAAATAATAAGTGCGTTAAAATGATATAATTTTATAGATATACACAAGTGCAGTTATAATATTAAATACTGTACAAGCATTCTTCCAATAGTAATATATATTAACTTAGGAAAATGTCTTTTCATTAATAATAATGATAAAAAAAAGAAAACGAATGGTATAAATTACCGACAATAATCATTCCTAATAGTTGCCAACAAGCAAATAATTGTAAGACGGGAAATAAAAATAATTTTTATTGTAGGAATATAAACTGTTATTGTTCATTTACTGGATGGATACACTATTTAATTGTTTATTACTTTTGAGGAGGACAAATATTAAGAGACTTCCAAATAGAATTTAGATTAGTTTACTTCTAAATTTTACTGATCGTTTTCTTAAATACTAAGTTCATGGTAAACAAAACTAAAATGCAAAAGCAAGTAAAAAGCATTAATAAGACTGCCAACTTCCATTTCACAATAATTATTTGTTTATATAAAGAAAATAACTCATTTAATAATAATTTAATAATAAAATGGTTCTATACAGCAAGAGAGAGAATTAAATGTAGTTACAATAAGAAGATTATCTTAAATTAGAACTTTCTCTGTACCTAATGTTGTACCTTTGAATTTATGAAATGCTGTTCGAAGAAACGCCACAAATCGTTGGACAGTCACTTAGTAGAAAACTGATGTCTAAAAAAGAGAAATTTCACCTATGGTTTCCCATAGTTTGGGAAACGCTGCGTTACACGATACAATCACAAAAACTTAAATGCAATACACACAAATTTGTCATTCTTAATATGCTTCATGACTAGTGTCAAAAATAGTGTTGTGTTGCTACGTTTGAAATGCTGTTTGGGCACATCATTTAAATGGATTCGAATAAGAAAAAAAAAAAAGATGCGAGTCATCTAGCAGATGACCTTGGTAAGTAAGGACAACAAATTTACATATAACAACAGATGTCAGTTAAGATATATAGGACGTATCGAGCTTCACGGAGACCAGCTCCTTGTATCTGTTACAAAGATTCTGAATGGCCAGACAGAATTGGTCATATGGGAACAACTGAGCAATGTAAAATTGCCACATAACCTAGGCCTAGGGCAATTATGGTTCCTGTGGTAGCCTAAACGATTATGATTGTATCAAACTAATTAAATCTCTGAATTAGGCAATAAATATTGTAAATAAATAGATACTCTGCAGTCTGCCCACAGAGGAAGGGCAGACAATGTTTGAGAAATTAGGACCTAAGTAAAAACAGATTGAGAGTCGGAGGTCCAAATTGAGAAATTTGGCAGAGATGAATGACCTGACAGGCATTACTTTTCAAACTGAATTGCTAATTGCAAGCTTGTTGATTCCCCTTCTGGATAAATGGCACGGCTAAAGGGGCATGGGTATCATTTATCTCATTTTACATGATATTTGGAGTCACTATAATCTATTGAAGTTGGTATACTACGTCTGCCAAGTTTCTCATATTGGCTAAGGCCAAAAGTAGAATGCAAATGGACATATCACATATATAGGCTAAGCTCAGATAAATTCTCATGCTGTTGTAAATCATAGATATCTCTACGGTGTGTAGGGCAAGATTTGGATGTCATGTAAGAATATGGCGGGGCAATTGTTTCAGGGCACAGATATTTATATAATTTTATGTAAAGTTAAAATCAGTGGAGGCGCTGAACAGTTTGTCGGTTTGCCAGTAACTCCAGCTTGAATGGGTGTAGAGGACAGAAAGGTCCACCCATGGACAAGTGAGAAACAGCCAGACAAGAGGAATTCCTAGTGGGTACTGGGAAAAATTGCAAGCTGGCACAAGTACAAAGTTCCAGAGTGAAGAGCATTGGAGGCTTCTCTGGAGTATCTGCAAGTAGAACAATCCGTTTCAATTGTTGGTTACCCAATGAAAGAAAACTAATTTATCTGGAGACTAAGCACAAGGGCTTGGATGTGCAGAAATAAGGTTTAGCAAATAGAATATTAGGATTTATTGGTAGATCGTTTGAATTTAAGTCGGAGAAAACAGTGCTAACATTATATATTACTTAGTACGCCCCCACCTGGAATACTGCGTTCAATTCTGGCCCCAATCTTTACGACAGGACATAGACAGAATGGAAAGAGTGCAGTGACGGGCTAATAAGATAATTTCTAGACTTAGAAACAAATCATACGCTGCCAGGCCCGCAACTACTCGGGGGCGAGACGGGGCTTCGCCACCCTTGGCAATTTTTGGGCGCCCCCTGGAGCCCAGACTGCCAGCCAAGTTTGGCTAGAGGGGTGACGAGTGATCGGAAAGCAGAAATTGCTATGCTTGCCTTTGAAGCTAAACGCACGAACAACATCAATATGAATATATTTATGCGCAGATTTGTTAAAAAACAGCGGAATTTGCAATTGTTAAAAAGTAATTTTAGATAGTCATGAACTAACAGACTACATTTTATAAAGACAGTTATTATCCATATTAGCTGTATTAAAATTTTTCCCATTAAATTCTTTTGTATTCGATATATGTATTTATTTTATTATATATATTTACTGTAATTACATCATGTAACCGATACAATAAAAATTAGTATTATTGCTATTATTATTATTATTGTAGTGTGTCTGACCCAATTAGTGATCGCCCCCTACTGTTCCCTTCTTTGCCACCCCTGTACTCCGATCCTTGTTGCCGGCCTGTACGCTGCCCGTTTAGAAGAGTTAAATTTATTCTCACTTGTAAATTAGTGGGTAAACATTTTAATTCTAATGAAGCTAAACATTTTTTCTTGAATCGTGTAGTTAATTTGTAGAATGGATTACCAGCCAGCGTAGTTCAAAATAGTTCGATCGAATCCTTTAAAAAGAAACTAGATGCTTATCTTGCCTTAAAAAAAAACCCAAGTTGGAAGCATTTGTTAGCGCGTAGAAATATTATAGAATTTTTTCTTCGATTCCCTTCTCAGTATTTCAAAATTTTCACTATCTTTACATTTCTTTCCTACTTCTCAACCTCTTTTCTCCGCTTTGCTTTAAAACTTTCACTTGTCTAAATGTTTTCTAGACGAGTCATCGTTGACTCGGCTCACCCGAGTAGCCCCCAACCGCGGAGGGGTGAATGTCGACGATATTTTGTGTATCTGGCCCATGAATCGTGACCTGGATGACTTCCTCCTTCAGTTAAATGATCAAGTCCCCTCCATTAAGTTTACTTTAGAAGTGGAACAAGACAACTCAATCCCGTTTTTGGATGTGCGTGGACATAGGGAAAGCTCAGGTTTTAAGTTTAGTATCTATCGGAAAACAACAAACAATCAAGTAAGCAGTGATGGGCAGTATCTAGATACATGTATCGCCGATACGTATCGATCGATACTTTTGTATCGGTATCGGTATCGCTTTAGCTACTTGACAAAAGTATCGATTTATCGGTATCGCTAGGGTCAATTTTCTTAAATGTATCGGAAAAAATCGATACTTCGATACATCGATACATTAATAAGAATTTTTAAATATTTAAATAGATGTTATAATATGACACTACTGAGTTATATTTATGAATATACATAAATAATAATATTATTAAATATTTATTTAATGACAGTACTACTCTAATTAAAGATACCAACTGGTCAAAATCAGTCCTAATAACTTGCGGTAAATATTTTAAGATTGCGAATTGTGATGGTTGCCTGCTTCCGACATTGTTAGATGTAGAGAAGAAGCTAGAGCGTTTGAATTCGGAGGCATTGCGTCATTGTCAGCCACTTCTCAATGCAGTCACAGTAGGGTTCACTAAGCGGTTTGAAAAGTTTCTGTGCCTTGATGCGTCGCATGAGTGTAAAGCAGCAATACTGGCATCGTCTTCAAATCCTCTGTTCAAGTTAAAGTGGATGACAATAAAAGGCAAATTTAATACTAACATTGTCAAAAAGAGGGTTCAAGAAATGTTGGTTAATGCTGTTAAGAGCCTCAGCGAGCAGACCCCCCAGCAACAACTAAGTGATGCTGCATCTGACGGAAGTGCAGATGATTTCTTCTGTTATGAGTCTGCTTCCACTAATGTCTCTGCAACCCAAGATTCCACTGAGATGGAAGTTTTACAGTATCTGGGTGACGGAAGTCTTCTCTCCAATCTCTGAGGCAGTACCCAGGAATTCTACGGGTCTTCCTGAAGTATAACACACCACTACCATCCTCTGCTCCTGTAGAACGGTTGTTTAGTTTGGCTGGTCACATTCACGCTCCAAAAAGGAATAGACTGTCTGACCAGATGTTTAGCCAGCTGGTATTTTTGAAGGGTAATAGTAATTACTTTTAATTGTTAGTGTAATATTTTCATTCATTCATGTATCCTACAAAATTAAAACACACTTTCATTAAATAAAGCAATTGTTTTTATTTACATCTATAAAACCCATTAAAATGTCGTTGATTTTACTTACAGTGCGTACAAATTACTAGTATAAACAATAATATCTAATACCTACATATTAAATGAATAATTATAAAAATGTACCGGCGATACATGTATCGGTATCGCTTAAGACGTTCTTCATGTATCGATGTATCGGTATCGCTTAAGACATTCTTCATGTATCGATGTATCGGTATCGCTTTAGCGATTTTCATGTATCGATGCCCATCACTGCAAGTAAGTTACTTTATAAATGCAATAATTATGTCAAACGAAAAATAATAGAATCTGTATGGATAGAACAAGTGGATAATTTTAATTTGTGCGAAGGTACTTTTATAAGCTGGACCCTCTAATGAGATTCTGTCAAAAAATCCCTTACGGCGTCGGGTGAACGGGTTTTAACCTAAGTGTGAATTACTTAAAGGTCTCTGGATTGTTTCCTTACTCGCTTTTGGGTCATTCGTTTTTTCGATAAAATGTAAATGGAATAATAAACGTAAATGTGATAATGGAAGTAATAAATGTGGAAATAAGTGTAATAATAAAGGTAATACAATAAATGTAATAATAATAAATGTTAAAAAACGTAAATGTAGTAATTATGTCAAAATAAAAAATCTTTATGTATAGAACAAGAAGACACTTTTAATTGGTGCGAATGTACTTATAAGCGGGACCCTTTAATAAAATGCCCTTCTGGTGTCGGGGGGAACGGGATCTAACCTAGGTGCGAATTTCTTAATGGTCTCTGGATTGTTTCCTTCTCGCCTTTTTCATTCTTTTTCGGTTTATAATTTCTGTATAATACACAACAATGTAATAATCAATGTAATAATAAATTTATAATTTCTGTAATAAATAATAATGCAATATTAAATGTAATAAATAAAATAATAGAATCTGTATGTATAGAACAAGTAGATAGTTTTAAATTTGTGCGAATGTACTTATAAGCGGGTCCCTTTAATAAAAATGCCCTTCCAGTGTCGGGAGAACGGGATCTAATCTAGGTGCGAATTTCTTAATGGTCCCTGGACTGTTTTCCCTCTTGTTTTTAGTTCATTCGTTTTTCTGTATCCACCCGAAGAGGATGCCAATGGGCATCGAAACTGTTGCGGAAATAAACTGTCTATTAGAGTTTTTATCATCATATTTTCAATTATTTTGACCTTCACGTAGAAAATGAAGTTTTTTGCATTTAAGATAGATCATGTCTTATCTCTAGTAAAACTCTTTAAAAAGGCATAAATTTCGCAAGGTAAAAATATACGTAAGGTCCGTGAGATTGGATGGATATTTTTGGCGAAAACAAAATGTCATAATGATTTAATCCGATTTGTTGGACTAGATAAAGACAAAGTTTTGGATATTTCTTTCCAGTCACAATGTTTTATCGATATCCCGTCAGTGTTCGTAGTGTAGTAAACAGTGTAAATATAAGAAAGATTAAAATTTATTTTATATCATGTTAGGTTAGGGTTATGTTGTACCCTCACCAGTAAATATTTTTCTGATTAATTATGATGTATTCTGAAGGAATTTGACCTCCGTTTCGTTTCTAAATTTGTAATTCTTCAAATGCGAAAACTGAAAATATCTTTAAATTTGCAAATCTGCACAAGAAACGGATCTCAGATTCTTTCAAAACACATCAAAATTGACCATAAAACTATCTTCTGTTCATTAATTGCCGGTTTGAGGTCACATACAAAGGAATACAAAGGACAGCAACCAGCAACAGACCAGCTGGTTCCTACGAGGCTTGTCTGTTTAAAAAAAGGTTAAAAGAAGTAAGAAAATTTAAAGACTAGTGAAAATTTTAAAGTAAAGTAGCATTTACTCATATGTCCTGATCAAGTGCAAAAGCCTGTGGCCTCGGTTTAAAATCTACCTCCCTCTAACTGTCTAAAGTGGAAGAGCTACCACTTTTTGTACAGTCTGACTTGGCACTTCTGCGTATCATACTTTCACTAATGACTTTGTTTTTGTTTTATATCGATAATAATAATTTAAGATTAATACAAATCCTAATTAATAATTCTCGTTTATGATTATGTATTTATTAATAATAATAACTAATTTTTAATTAAGAGCCCAGTAAAGCCTAAAGCTTAACGGCCAAATTAAATTAAATAAATAGTCCCGTTTCATAATTATGTTAAAAACAAAAATTGTAAAGCGCATGTATTTGTTTTATCAGTAAAGATTATTGAATTCAAGACGAGAAGGCAATGATGGAGATACTGACACTAGATGACAGAAAAGAACTAATTAAAATAGCAGCCGAAGTCACATTCGATAAAGATACATCTCAGTCTGAAGGTTCTCAGGTCGTACAAAAATTTACTAAAGCTGTCGAGGTGTGTAAAGATGTTCTAAAGAAGAAGTCAAGAACTGCCAAATTATGAATCCAGTACATTGATTACACAGACATCGTCAAAAGCTTTAACATCTGGGTAACTGCTATCAGATGTTCATTCCAAATTCCCGTTCTTTCTACTCGAATAAACCTTTTTGCAGCGACAGGCCATCTTAACTATGCAAAAGTGCTCACGTCTTTACTTACAAGAAATGAAAGAATTACAAAATCAATACCCCTGGATTCAGGAACAGTTTGATGTTAATGGTTTCCATGTCGTTAGAAGATCTGATAGATCTTGGGCTGGCTTATCGACGGAATCGGTTATCGAACAAGCGCTTATGAGAGCAATCAAAAGTCGAGGGGGGGTTGACACGAGGCCGTAGTATGTCAGAAGTACTGTAGTGCGGGTAAATATGCAGTTTCACGGCTCCACGAATACCAATATTTTAGTCATAAAAACCATAAATATGTAAATTTGGAGACTGTCTGAAGACCATGGTATCGGTAAAGTTTTTGTAAAACCCCGTAAAGTATTTTTTATTAATATTTTAAATAGGAACTAATACTAGCGAATCTGGCAACTTGGTAATCATTGTCCAGTTTGTTGCCGTCTCGGATGGACGTGTGTACCAGTTGCTCTGTGAGTGAATTATCGTTAACGCGAGAAGATTGTGTTAAATTTAGCCAGAAACACAGATTATTGTTGTACGTTAAAAAGTGTCCTAATTGTAAAAGAAAGGTGTTCCTACAACCGAAACACCTAATTTTTTTTCGCTGCCAAAAGCGCCGTTCAAATGGTACCAAGTGTAACTATAAATTATCGCTTACGAAAAATACATTTTTTGAAGGAAGTCACCTTAGTATTGAACAAGTTCTATTATTTTCTCGTTATTTCTGCTACACTAGTTTCACGGCAAAACACGTGCGATTTGCATTAGATATTTCGCAACACACCACGGACTGGTTTTCGTTCTGCCGTGAGGTGTGCATTTCGTATGCGTTAGATTATAGTGTAAAACTTGGTGGCGAAGGGAAGGTGGTGGAAATAGACGAAGCAAAGTTCGGCCGTCGAAAATACAAGGTGGGACGAGTTCTAAGCGGGCATTGGGTTTTTGGTGCCTTTGAACGTGGTTCAAAACGATTATTCGTCATTCCGGTTGAAAAGAGGAACAGCGAGACTCTAGTTTCTATTATTACCGAATGGATTGAGCCCGGCTCGACAATTGTGAGTGACTGTTGGCGTGCATATTCTACCTTAAATGAACAGGGATTTCATCACTTAACTGTGAACCACACCTATAATTTCATAGATCCAGTTACAAAGGCCCATACCCAGAACATTGAACGTAGCTGGAGGGACCGGACCTTAAAGCAGTGGTGCACAAACTTTTTTGATGTGAGGGCCAAGCGAAGAAAATAACTAAATGTATTAGCCTACTTACTTTCCATCTAAGTCATAAATTGGGTCACTTTTATATTCTAACTTTTTCATTGAATTGAAAAGACCCGTGGGGGACACATTTGGCCCGCGGGCCAGGGTTTGTGCATCACTGCCTTAAAGCCTCAATACTCAAGTACGGACGTAAGAACTTTTATTTGGGATATCTCGCTCGTTCTCTGTTCCTCAAGGCGCACCCTGATCCCGGCGACTGTTTTCATACTTTTCTGCTAGCTGCTGCCAAACTTTACAACCCAGGATATACTTAAGGTACGTACATGGGTCGGCTAGTTCGGGTACGATGTAATAATACACTTAGTAGGGTAGCAGTGGCGGCTCGTCGGTAGGCACTGCGGAACTGCAGCACCCCTAAATTTTTTATTTACAATTGAAATAATCAAGAACAATATAAGGATGAGCTCACTGAATAACTTTTTCAATAACTTTTGAAACTTTTATTCATTGCTCAATGCTCATCCTTTTATTTCAGTAATTATTTCAACCCAATCTTAGAGACAGCACCCCTAGAATTTTTAGTCACGAGCCGCCACTGTAGGGTAGATTAGGTTAGGTTCGATCAAATTCTGTTTCATTTTCATGCCTCCATCTAAATTTCTTTCCCAAAGTCGCGGAAGAATACAAAACACTCGTCTGCAACGTAAACAATAGTGTTTTGTATTCCTCCGCGACTGCCGGGAAAAAATTCAGATGGAGCCTGAAACTGCATCTTTACCGCAGTACGTCTGTTGTGGATTTACAGCGGCTATAAATGTGCAGAAATATTTGAAGCTATGACCGACATTAGTAAATCAAAGCACACAAGTGAACATATGGTACTTGGCAAAACACGAAGGAACCGAGACCATGCAATTTCACAGAAATGTTACATTGGTTTACCAACCAACTTCAACCCATTTACATCTATTGATCAAAACTTGAGATGTCTACACACAGGAATCATCTCAGTTAAAAAGGCAAAGATGGAATAAACTCTTGACGATACAGAAAAAATCGGAGCTGACATACAAGGAAGTTTGATGGTAAAGTTTTCACGGATATTGCTTTTAAACGTAGTCACTTTGTGAGTACACTTGTCAATTTACATAAAGGTATAAAGGTAGATGATGAAACCGTCCACATCGATCCATCTGGACTCTTCGCAAGACTGATAACATTGAGCCATACTTTGAATATGAGCTGACGCAAGAGCCTCCAGCATTGTTTAAAGATCATTTGATGAGAAAACGAAACAAGGCAACCTTAGCGAAAATTATCACTGCTAGTGCCAACCCTATGGATACTATACCCAAGAGTAAGATTGTTTTGGATGGTGGTGCACTACTACTTCATGTACATTGGAAGACCAATTGTACGTATAGTGAAGTGATCCAACAATATCATGAATATGTTCAGAAGTATGGTTCATATACGATAGTTTTTGACGGGTATGACAGTGGACCATCTATGAAAGCCCATGCGTACCTAAGGCGAACCAAAACAACCTCAGCATTTGTTAAAATCACCAAGAATATGTCTGTGCACAAATATCAACACATCCTACTAGCAAATGAGAAAAACAAGTCATTTCACCTCCAATGGCTTTGATGTTCACCAGAGTAACAGTGATGGAGATACCTTAATTACAAAGCAGCCTCAGATTTTGCGTCATCTGAATACCTTACCACAGTACTTGCAGATGATACAGCTATCCTCGTTGTACTGTGCACTATTTTCGTGAAAGTATGGCTGATATACTATACATGTATTCCGAGGCATCAAAACGAAGAAAGCACAGGCCTAGCGTTTTGAGTATGCGAGATGTAGCAAAGTCACTTACTCCTGTAGTACTCCAAAATTTACTATTCATTCATGCCTTGGGTGGATGCGATACGACTTCATCGATATATGGTCAAGGGAAAGGAGCTATCTTGAATAAAGTATCGACATCAAAGGAAGTTCAAGAAATCAGTCAAGTTTTCTACTCCTATGAGGCAGGAACAAGGTTATTTGTGATCATGTATGGTGGTAAGGTTACTGACAATTTAAACAAGATTCGTTATATATCCTACATGAACACTATTACAGCTTCCAAGTCTCCACTTCGACCAGAAAAACTGCCGCCGACGCAGATTACAGAATTATCATAGTTACGGAGTTCATTCGCAAATCGTTCAATAGGATAGCTTCATGGTTGTAGAAATTGAACCAACAAACTGGGAATGGAGAATGGATAACTAACAATTCAAAAGTACTTACAGACGGCGTTTCAGATTCTTCAGACAATGCTGAATATGATAGAAATTTATTTGATGTATTTGAATAAGTCAGTACATGTTGTGCTGAATGTGACCCAAAATAATGTTATTAGGCTTCTTCTTTTCAAGGTAGGGTATGACATTCAAAGAGCTTAGTGCTATCGTTCGGCGTAAATTCGTATTTTTAGTCAAATATTGAAACGAGTATAGTATATTTTCCCCAAGGTGGATTGTTGCGGATTTTTTTATATGTTTGTTTACTATGATAAGAGGGACATCTATGCTAAATTTAACTTTGTTATGAATTTATTCCGGGTGGTAATGCTTGTTCACTACACTATTATTTGAACTGGAAAGAGCATTTAGGAGCGTAATTTATTGATACCATAATTATAATGAGAGCGATATAGTATTAAAAATGAGTTTCATTTATGAATGTTGTTCGTACCAAGTATAATATTGAAAACATCCAGTTTCACTTTTTATTTACTAATCACCGCCGGTCACATTCTTCGGTATATTCTGCTTTTCATCTTTTAAGAAAAATACAGCCCCACCCAACTACAGGATGGCCACAAAGTCCCTTTGCATGAAAAACAAGAGCAATATACCTACATATATGCTGTAATTTCACAGCAGAGAGACTTTGTGGTCATTCTGTACAGTACAAAATGTATTCAGTAACAATTTACTTCAGGAGCGTTATAGGATTTAGTAACCACTTTCCATGGTTTCAAAACTACACTGATAGTTAAACAAAACGTAAGTATGGTCTCTTCTCTCTTTCGTAAATACGAAAGTTAAACAAAGTTAAACAAAATTTTAAAAAAGTTTAAACTTAATTTCAGAAAGAAAATAAAAATAAATTTTACGAAAATATTTGAAAAATAAAATAAAAATCAATTAAAAATAATGTATTTTATTAAATCGGAATAACTAAAGATAAATACACAAAATGGATTCCTGGCAAAAAATAAAATTTAAAATAAGAGTATAAAGTTTATTTTTTATTCAAATAAACATACATATTCCATTCGTAAAATATATTTATTAACAATTATTAACAATGACAATAGAACGCATTACTGTGACATTTTAAGTGTGACTTTCATTATAGTTTGGAGAGAATTTTCTGTAAAGTTGTTATAAAATGCATGTACTGTACTGTACATAAAAGGCTTGAAATTTGTAACAGTTTGCCCTATTGAGTTTTATATGTATATAATACAATACAGCTTCCCAATTACGCAAGATACCTTTCTCGAGCTTACGCGTTGATGAGAATCGCAAAAATGAGTGATATGTTTACATGTGAAACATGGGGATAGGTTCCAAAACAAAAAACAAAAATGATTAATTAAGGTATATTATCAAATATACATCATTATAATCAACAATACCGAACATGCCCCCTGCAGTGGGTGGCTGTTCTCTGTGCTGCTCGTCCCTAGAATCTCTCTCCTTCCCAGCCTCTCTTGTACGAAAGACTGAAAAATATGAACCACATTGATTTATTCTTGTTTTCGGTAAAACAATTTAGGAAACAGATTAACCCTTTGAAGCCAATCATACAAAAATGGATGAAAATCATGCATACATATTCACAATAATACACCATCAGATATAATTGAAAAAAAAAAAAAACCCTCTTAACTAAAACTAAAAAAAACTATTTTCCACCTGTGAAGATATAATTATGCAGTTATATATTATATAACTTAACCAACCTTGTGACAAAGATTTAGGGTTTAGGATATAAAAATTAGGGCCTAAGGCTAGAGCTTTATTAGCCTAATAATAATAATAATGGTTAATCCGGCACTGCATATAATAGCTGAAATCCGGGCCTATCCGCACATAATAAACGCTGTGCTTATGAAATATATATATATATATATATATATATATATATATATATAGCGGATCGACAAGAAATAGACCAACAAGTAGAGAGACAAATTCTTCCTTCCACGCCTTCATCAAACATTCTTGGAAAACACACGTGGGCAAAGAATCAAACAATGGAAGCGTCTGTTTTCTTCCAAACAAAAGTGAGCCCTTAACAACAAAAGGACACGCGGGCAAGGCGTCTTAAGATTTGGCGCGAAATCCCACGTCACAAGAACTATGTATAAAAGCGAGTTTCCACTCACACTCGTTCTCTCTCTTACTTGCTCTCCACCTTCACGAGCAATACACATCCGTCAACCGCCCTCCGGCTCCCCGCCGGAGGAGCGGCCTGCTGTCTCCATCAAGGCCTTCGATCTATCATCAAGTAAGACCTTCTACAGACCGCTTGCAGAAGCAATCCTTCGAAGCCCAACCAGAATCACTTCGGGCCTACGGTCTACAAGGTCAGCCTTCAAGTTTCTCTACCGTCTACGAGATATATTCAGCACCTCAGGCCTACGTCTGCAAGATCATTTATAGGCCATCCTGCACCTCGAGAAGTAACATCACCTCAAGCCTACGTTCTACGAAGCCTACATCAAGCATCTCAATCATCTCGAGAGGCTTAACAGACAACGACAACTCGAGCCTACGGTAATAGGCTCCTCTTCAACCCTCCTTCAACAGAGTTTCCATCGTCCCGGTAAGATAAGTGCATCCTTTTCTAAGTACTCTGGTGAAGTCTACATCAGCTTACCGCCGAACGGTAGACTATACCCCAAGTGTAATTAAGCGTTCCAACTGACTCTCGTTAAAGAACGCAGTAGGCTATATCCAATTCAAGTGTCATTCCGAAACCGTAATTCCGCGCGTCATCCGTTATTGGGTTCAATTCATATATTTATGTGATGACTAAATATTCTCTTGGCAATCCATTATTATTGAGCCGCATCATTCATTGTGTCATTACTAGACCCATTCAATCATCTAGCCTACTTAATCAGAGTGTCACGCGCACACAGTTCTGCATTATTTATATCATTTACTAGGCCCATTCAATGTACCATTTTTATATCATCAATGAATGTATTAAGTGTCAATTTAAGCTATTAACCATTCATCTTATTAGCTAAGTTCCATGTCATCAGCATAACGTAAAGGCTAGCCATAATTACTGTCAATCCTTTGTTAATTACTGTGAATAAATAAACATCTATATTTTCATAATAAAATACAAAACAATAAGGTAATTTTATAACCTTAATATTAATTTGTTTGGGTGTAATCCAAGCTCGTGACCCTCGCCGTAATTCATGTCACTTCCAATAGTATGGTGGGCCTACTCCATTAGCTATTTTCCAATCGGTGATACTGTATGACATCATAAATTATTAACCCAGCCTATCATTAATAAACAATCAATTTGCATCAATTAAGCACAAGCATACAATTAAATCATTATCACCTTAAACGGCTAAATCTAAGTCCACTATATATATATATAACTTGGTCGCGGTACGATATATGTTTTATATTCTTCATTACAGTTTTGGAATTAGTTTCTAAATGCAATATTTTAGTCATTTTAGCTTTAGGGGAGTTTGTCGAACTTAGACCAGTGTTTGGGGTTATGAGTTGTGTGTGAACATGATTTTTTGGGGTCGCACATGATAAAGGTTAGCAAGCTTACTCTTAACCCCTGTGCGTGCCTGGTTGAACTCGGCCATCCGTCTCCTTCAACTTACTCTCACTTTTTCCCCATCTTGTCTTGTTTTTAGGTTGTTCACCGTCCCCCTTCTTGGGTAGCATCGAGCATCGACTTAGAATGAATACGAACATAACCTGATTGAATATTTTACAAAACATAGAAAATGGTTGATAGAAAATTTTGTTCTTATTTCCATGATCATTCTAGTGCAATATTTAGAGTTAAAACTACTAAAGCTCAAAGATGTAATCAAATTGGTACATTTTATTCTTATTTACGAGTGTAAGAACAAAATCATTAATTTACAATGGATAAATAGATATTTTGTAACTCAAGAAATCTACTCATATCAGACCACAAATAGATCAAAGCATGTTATTCTTCATTTTAGATTGTCTTCACCTCAAAAAATACCCATTTTCATTGGATTGAAACTATGGAACGATTTAAATGCTGATAGAAAGTATTGTGAATGTAAATTCGTTTAAAACCAATTTGAAATCCTGATTAATTAATAATGGCATATTAATACAAATCTAGGATTAATGTACATTACTATTGTTTATTTATTTCTCGTGTGTAATCTAGGATTAAAGACACATTACTCGTGATTGTTCAGTTCTTATCTCTCATGTATAATATTGACTTCATTGTATAGTATTGGTATATAATACCTTCAATAATGATCTTGCTTGTTATATCACTAATGATAATTTAAAATTAATACATACCTTAATTAATAATACCATTTATTTTTAATAAGAGCCCAGTAAAGCCAAAAGCTTAAGGGCCAAATAAAATAAAATAAATGGTCCAGCTTTATGTCATTCTAAATTGTAAGACCAATGTATTTATCTTATTATTAATAAAGGTTATTCAATTTTTTAAAAAATAGCCTAACACAATTTTAGGAACTACCTTTTTTAAATACTTCTTGTAAATATTGTAATTCTATAAACTTATGAACTGTTAAACATCGGCAAAATCCTTTCTTGCGTCGTAACTAACATTTCGTATGAAATGATTAATTAATTAGTTTGCTAACTGGTCTATTGTTTTACATTGTTTACATTATGGGATGGAAATAATCATACCAAATGGAAGGGGCGTACCTAAAGTATTTGGCACCCCCCATAAATAATTTTAAAATTTAAACACACAGAAAAATATATTATGTTTGCAAGTAGATTTTTAAACAGTACAGTACTGTCATAAGCAAATTGGAAATAAGAAAAATGCAGGACATTAAAAATTCAGTGAACAGGTAATACTGCATTTTATTTTATACAAAAAGCACAGGAAATCCAGTCTCGACGCTCAGCCTATTCCTCAAAGGTAAATAGAGAGGATTCACAGTCTCTGCTTTCGAGCCTTAATTTCTGTAAATTGATCAATGATCTCATCAAAATTCACCTTCTTTGCATATTCATGTTCAATTGAAAGTAAAGCCAGATTTGTCAATCTTGTCTGACTCATGGATGGTCGAGCGAAAGAAATTTTTATCAATTTCAATTTAGAAAAACTTCTTTCACATGAAGCAATAGACACAGACAGTCAAAAATAATCTCAAACACAGTGACAAGCTTGGCAAAGATTCACAAAAATCCGAGTTCACAATAAACTAGAAACTGCAATGCTGTCCATTTCTTTGCCTCTTCAACGCTGATTTTGGCAGCTCCCAAATGCCTCCGAAGTCGTCCGATTTCCACACTATCATCTTCATCAGAGAATTCATCGAAAATCTGAGTCAAATTTGGAATATACTTCCGAAGTTCTTCGTCTGTTGCAACAACCAAAGTGTTTGGCTTTATAACAGCGAAGACTGACAGAATTTGATCCATTGCCTTAGAACGAATCTCCAATTCTTGATGAAAGCGATCAAGACATTCAAACAGTGGTGGGCACGCGCAACGATTTTTGTAGCGCCGCAACCGCAACCGCAACTCTGCTGAAATAGTTGCGCCGCACGCGCAACCCTTTTCAAAAAGTTGCGCCGCAAGCGCAAGCGCAACCAAAAATGTTGCGCCGCAAGTTGCGCCGCAACTGCCCACCTTTGCATTTAACGTATATCTGCAGTGGTGGGCACGCGCAACGATTTTTGTAGCGCCGCAGCCGCAACCGCAACTCTGCTGAAATAGTTGCGCCGCACGCGCAAGCGCAACCCTTTTCAAAAAGTTGCGCCGCAAGCGCAACCAAAAATGTTGCGCCGCAAGTTGCGCCGCAACTGCCCACCTTTGCATTCAAACATAGACCTTTTTACTTCCTCTGGCAATGCGAGACCAGCATCCTTTGCCATCTCTCCTGGCATCCTTTTTCGGAGCTTTACTCTCCCTCTTCTCTCCATAGAAATGTCCATTTTCTCACTTTGTAGTTGCATAATGAATGTCCCTCTCCACAATTTCATTGCGCTGATCTTCAAGAAACAGTTTTAGAGCTTGGAGCTTCACAATGCACTTTTCAAGGCTGATTCCAACTGTTTGCAAATACTTTTGTGAGATTAATTTCTTCCAGGACTTCACACCAGAAATAAAGGTTAACTCAAAAAAGAGAAATCACATACAACAGAGCAAAATCTGAGCTGATCCTCTTGTGTCCACATTTTCTTTGGGATTTGCCTTCACTGGTTTCACAGCGTCATAATGAGCAATCCATCTTATCTGGGAGTCTTTTGACTGTCATGCCTACATTCTCCATCAGCACTTCCCATCGATGAGTTGAGACTGAAAAGAAGGAATAGACTCTCTCCAAGGTTCCCAAAAAAGTTACACATGAAGAAACGCTTCCAAATGAGTGCACTCCGCAAAGGTTCAGAGAATGATTTGCACAAGGCACAAACAAAGCTTTGGGATTAATCGCTCTGATCTTTGACTGAAAACCACCATGAATCCCAGCCATAGTTGCAGCGTTGTCATATCCTTGACCACGGCACAGGTTTATGTCCAGTCCATCTCTCTCCAGATGTCTCAGGATAGTACTGTAGCTGTTGATGTAAATCTGAAACGGTGTTTACTATATTAAGCATGTAAGCATTAACACATCTCTATGCAGTCACATCATCACCCTCTCTGTCTTAACATCACCATGTAGTTGCATTAAAAAAAATCATGCAGTCATATCACCACCACCATCGTAAGATCACCACATATCATCATAAAAAACTCACTCAGTCATACACATCATCGTTACTTCAGTAGTCATGATTGTAGTAAAAAAGTCGTCTAAAGTTTAGTGCAGTGTGTGATTTTCCTGTGTCTTTTTACTGATAACCAGTAGTCAGAGGGACCACCATTCATAAACATGAGTTTCTATATCACGACGATGCATTTATAAACACTTAAACATCACTATACTACATTGTCAAAAATTACTGGACACTGGTATAAGTACCATGATATTGTTATAAACACCAGCACTTTATGCTTTATCATAATTATTTAATGAAACATACCTCATGTATGTGGAGTCACAGTGTCAAGTGAACAAGACTTGGAATGTCAGTTGCAGCCAGCTGGCTATGCTCAACAAACTGATGACTAAAACGTCAACAAACGTTCGCCTTTCGATGTAATTTTTATAAAATATTTAATTTTTCATTTGTAAATTTTGTATTGCAAATAATAAAAATAAAAATTTACTTTATAGTGGAAATTAACATTAAGCTGTTGTAATAGTTTGAACATTTTTAACATTTTTTTCCTACTTTGGTGAATTTTTCATTTGGTTTGAAAACTTTTACTGGTATTTCAACTCTCCCGATGGCCCCCCCCTCCTGGCTGTCACCCGGGGCGGACCGCCCCCCTCAGTACGCCACTGGTTAGGACTGTCTTTTTTAGGTTGGGGCATATTTGAAGCTGCAGTCTGAACATTTTGAAGAGTAGCTTTAGGTTCTTGACTTTTAATGTTTTTTACCACATTATTGGGTTTATAGAATTTTTTGAGATTTTGATTAGGCTTGGCTTTACTAGACTTTAATCTGGACAAAGTTTTAATAATCTCACCATAATTCTCAAAAATTTGATTTGGAAAAGGGTAATTAGATTCGCATTTGCGAACAATTTCCTTCTTGAATGAAATAGGTAATTTACTCATTAAGATGTGACCCAACAACAAACTACCAGAGAGGTTTCATCCATTAAATCCACCTCATAATTTTTAAGATCAAGAACCATAGCTCGAATTTCACTAAGCCAGTTATTTAATTTATCATATTGTTATAATGTTACAGACCAACAAAGACCCTAGGATCCACTCATGGTTGGTCTACCTAACTGTGTTCGTAATTGTGTATGTCCTCCGTGGTGGCGGAGGGGACCTACAATTTTACGTGGGTTCCGAACCACAAGAACATAAGAAATTTATGCAAAAACTGCCTGTACATTGGCAACGACCAATTTTTGCATAACTAATTAATTATCGATTTAAAACTAAAGATAGAATCAAGTCATAATAGACTACTATCCACAAATATGTTACACTCTATATCTATTTATAACCAACATGCAAATATATCAGATCCAAAGAATCCAGTCAATTTCATTACGGTATCCATCAATACTAGTACCTTGCCAACGAAAAATAAGTCACGATCCATATCGACTGCGGACCAAGTCAAAATTTACATATACATTACAATATATATATACTTAGGAGGAAAAGTGTAGGTGTGGCTGTAAAGACTGTACACTGTACAGTAATGTAGAATGTGTGTGCACCCATTTTGGGTCTCCCATTTCAAGGTGTTTTGGGGCAAGTGAAGATCATGAATTTTTCAATACCTCACAGTACTATGGGGGGCACCGCTCGGCAGAGGAATCTCTTTAAATGGGGTGTGTAAGGACAGAGAGTATCCCCTAACCCAAGATGCTGCCTCCCTATATCCCACAACACTTGTGTTGAGGTGTGGGATCGATCACCACAAAGCCTTATATAAGGGATGTCTAGAAAAAGATCCTTTAAAATGTCTAGAGCTATCTCATAATTGTCATCAACATTTGACAAATGTTTAATTGATTGATAAGCTATGTCCTCAAGTACCCTTTTAAGTATGATAATTTGGCAGAATTTGTCAGATCAGTACGAACACCGATCAAATTCTCGAACTGACAAAGTCTTTAAACTCGTGCTTGTCAGTAGAACCACTGAAATTTCTGCACTGAAGGTTAGGTGGTGTAGCATTACGCTTCAAAATAGCACTTAACCCATTCATGAAATCACTTTGAAATTTCTCAAAGTTTGAAAAGCTATTTCCTAGGTTATTTGTTGCATTTCCAGAACTATTAATTTTTTCCTTTGCATCCTTTATTTGAGCTAATACATTTTTTACTTTAAGAATGCATTTTCGAATTTCTAATTCCCTATCCTCGGATTCTATTAAATCATCTAAGTATTCTGATCCTCTAAACTACTATGAATTTTGTCATTAAGTTCAAAAGTTTACATTGATGGTTACAAAGTTGTTCTAGTCTAGTCTCTAGATCTTCAACAAGAATTTCCTTCTCGTTTAAAAGCTCATCCAAACTTGAAATGAGTCTAGAAACCATAGCTCTATGACCTCCACGACTTTTAATAAATGCTTTAAAGTTCAAATATGTTTATGTTAAAAGTGATCAAATGTAGAATTCGGACCCCAGCCTTCTTTAATTAGCTTTATAAGGCTAACTAACGAAAATATCACGACCTAACCTAACCAATCGTCAAGGGCGTACAGTTAACCTAACGATTGGTTAGGTTAGGTCGTGATATTTTCGTTAGTTAGCCTTATAAAGCTAACTAAAGAAGGCTGGGGTCCGAATTCTACATTTGATCCTTAAAAGTTCTTGAACGTTGGAACTATATAAACATATTTAATTGAATTTCACTTAATTCTTGAATCAATATTAAATTTAATTTGGATAGGACAAAAAGGTAGATTCACAAAAATTGAGGCTCAAAAAAGTAGGCCAAACTTGAATCCTGGAAATACCAAACCCACTCTGGGATTAAACTAATTCACAGCAGTAGAATCTTGACTTTATTACAAACACAAATAACTTTCTTTTCTTGAAAATAAATTGTAAGGGCAAAGGGAAAACTATCAAACATAAATTAAGGGTCAGGTTAAAGGTTAGGCTGTAGTACTTTCCACACCTAAGTACCAAATTTTGAGCAAGAGGATAGGACACGGCTTTCTTTTTTGGAGAATTCACTGTCAGTTTAATAATACCAACAATTTATAATCTTTTAAAGCCTAAATAAACTCTAGAAAAATAACTATGCACAGATTTATAATCTGAACAAGTTTTAATTTTCATAATTGATAAATTCAGAAAATTTTACTTAAGAATTGCAAAATTTAAATAACTAATTTAAATGAAAAATTTCTATCACTTATTTAAATTTTGCAATTCTTAAGTTAAATTTTATGAATTTAAACTAATTAAAGTTTAATTGTTGTGTTTGTTTCATATTTATATAACATTCCTGCTGATAGATAATTAAGTCCTGTTCTGGAATTTAGTAATTTCAGTGAAATTAGTAAGAATTATCAAAATTAAAACTTGTTCAGCTTATAAATCTGTGCATAGTAATTTTTCTAGAGTTTATTTAGGCTTTAAAAAATTATAAATTGTTGGTATTGTTAAATTGACAGTGAATTCTCCAAAAAAGAAAGCTGTGTCCTATCCTCTTGCTCAAAATTTGGTACTTAGGTGTGGAAAGTACTACAGCCTAACCTTTAACCTGACCCTTAATTTATGTTTGACAGTTTTCCCTTTGCCCTTACAATTTATTTTCAAGAAAAGAAAGTTATTTGCGTTTGTAATAATTAAGTCAAGATTCTACTGCTGTGAATTAGTTTAATCACAGAGTGGGTTTGGTATCGGGACGCGCAAAGGTTTCTTCCTATCATTATTGAAGATCCAGAAGGATCGGTTGCCACCAGCACCTTCTCCGAAGAGATCCGATATCATGTCCCCATTATAATCCACAAGCGAGGATTGGGTTTTGAGCGAGGTCACAGAAACTATTCTTCGAGACAAGCCAATCGTTTCAGATCCCCCGACAGAATGTAACATTCGTATAGCCCTTCCTGGAAGGGGATAACTAAAATATCCATAGCGCCATCCCCATCAAACTCGGAGGGTACGACACCTTTAACGTTCATATCGAATTTACACTGTGGTTCAGAGCCTTAGTAAAGGAGAACTTTTACTATATAACTTCCATTTGATAACTTTTCAATAACAAACATGTCTGTCAATTTGTCAGCACTGAAGTCCCCAAATGCAGCTGGTAAGTATTGGCTAGAGTTTTTTCCAAATACATCCATGGTTATATCTTTACAAAGAGTAGGCATTAAGAAAGAACAAATGAAAAGAACTCCGAAACTAAACACACTGGCCATTTTAAAAATAGCTTCCGAGATTATAATTCTAAACAAAGTTGATAGGTATCTTAATTCTTCTTAGTGGTCTTGCTGTCACAACTGAATCATATATAATTCAATTAAGTATGCATGCTCCAAATTGAGTAGCTAAAGCTATATTATTATCCTCTGACCAGCATACAGGGAATCTTGATAATACAGTGGATGCAATTGGAATTCCTTGAACTGGCTGCTTCAACTCTACTCTCCCCAGCATAATAATCAAATGACCAAAATGAACAATACTTTTAACAGAATAAAGTACTTGTTTGTTTGTTAAAACATTTTAGCAAAGATTCTTGACGGTCCTCTTCTAAGAAAACAAAATAGACCATTACTTTAGTAGTTTTAATTGTAAACACCTGAATATGTAGAGATTGATTACCTGTTTTCTGAAAAGGAAATGTTATACCTAACTGCCTTATAACAACCTAATTTGAAATAGATGATTGAACTTGAAAAAGGAATGCAATTTAATGCACTTTACTATGAAACACTGATCAAACCTAAGAGAAATCAGCAACACAGCTAACTAAACAGGTAATCAATCTTCTACATATATTCAAGTGTTATCAAGGTAAAGTGTTTACAATTAAAACTACTAAGGCAAAGGGTCTATTTTGTTTTCTTAGAAGAGGACCGTAAAGAATCTTTGCTAAAATGTTTTAACAAACAAGTACTTTATTCTGTTAAAAGTATTGTTCATTTTGGTCATTTGATTATTATGCTGGGGAGAGTAGAGTTGAAGCAGCCAGTTAAGGAATTCCAATTGCATCCACTGTATTATCAAGATTCCCTGTATGCTGGTCAGAGGATAATAATATAGCTTTAGCTACTCAATTTGGAGCATGCATACTTAATTGAATTATCATACATATGATTCAGTTGTGACAGCAAGACCACTAAGAAGAATTAGGATACCTATCAACTTTGTTTAGAATTATAATCTCGGAAGCTATTTTTAAAATGGCCAGTGTGTTTGGTTTCAGAGTTCTTTTCATTTGTTCTTTCTTAATGCCTACTCTTTGTAAAGATATAACTATGGATGTATTTGGAATTCCTTGAACTGGCTGCTTCAACTCTACTCTCCCCAGCATAATAATCAAGTGACCAAAATGAACAATACTTTTATCAGAATAAAGTACTTGTTTGTTAAAACATTTTAGCAAAGAAAAGAAAAACAGTCCAACAACTTCACTCTCGAGTCTCTTTCTAAAAAGGTTTATGGTTGTAGTGGCTTGAAAATACGGAAAATATATCCGTACAAAACTTGAACCAACCGTTTGTTAAATAATTAATGAAAGGATTGAATATGATGATGAAAATAATAAATAATTAAGTAAGGAGGAAAATAAATCTAATAAATTATAATTGTATGTTAGTGATAATATTAAGTGGAAATGACATTTATGAAGTGTAATTTATTGATAGTATAATCAGTGTAAAGTTGTATTAAAAATGAATGTTTTGTTTATAATACATGGAATGGGATGTTTGGTAACCAATTTTCACATATTTAATACATTCGCTGCTTTCAAAATTGTTGTAATTTTTTCAGCTGTAATTGGAAGTTGGAACATAAGAATCCATTGGATCCATAAGAATAAGGGAGGCATAAACACACGCTAATTTGTCTTTCGAAGCCATTGTAAAATATATTGAACGATATCATATGCAGTATAGTGATACTGAAGAAAATTAGTGAAATAGTCAGTTTTACTTTTTACTAAATAATGCTCCACCGAACTTCAACAAATTGTGCATCGTTTCGAAAACACCGGAAAAGAGTGGTTTGAAGATAGAAGAATGTGAAAATAATTACCACCCATAACACGTAACAAGAATAACCACATCATGGTCTTAAAAAGCCATTTTTTTCATGGCTTCCAAAATATGAACAATTCGTACGTTAAATAAATCGTAGTTGCAATAACTCAAGAAGAGTGCTTTAAAATAACTATTATAGATTTCAAATCTAAATTTACAAAGTAAACCGAAATAAAAACCCAAAGTTTTGTCGAATAATTTTCAAATAACAAAAATAAAAAATCGTAAAGTTTATTTTATTAAATAGGGATAACTAAAGGAAAATATACATAAAATGAATTGACGGCAAAGGATAAAAATTTAAAATATAATAAAAGTGTAAACCTAATTTTTTATTCAAATAAATGTATTCCATTTGTACAACACAATTTTTAGCAAACAAACGCATTACGGATAATCTAAAGGAAAGGTCCCGGTTCTTAATACGTAGTACAGAGATTTAACATATTAATAATATGAAAGATTATATTTTTCTCAATAAAATGCACCCCCGCGTTTTTATTTTTATTAAGGATGAGTAATTTTAATTAACGTTTTTAAAGTGGGCGGCATTTCTTGCGCCTGGTAGCGTTGTGTGCAAATTAGATAAGTGTTGACCTTAAGGATAATCTTGGTTTGAAAAGTCATTTGCGAGTTAGCTATGGATTGTGAACGTTGTGACCACTATTTTAAAACAAAAAATTGATAGCCTTTCTGGTTCAGCATAAACTACTTTTAAGAGAAAGAAAGTGCCCAAAGTGTAACAAGACCTGTAAAATAGATTTCAATAGAAAAGCCTTTAGGTGTCGCTCCGAAAAAAAAATTCGCGTTAGGTTAGATTAGATTTGTTGAGGGGGTGGGGGAAAGTCATAAACGAGTGATTTGCGACTGAAACGGATGTCAAATTCGAATAAATCACATAGAAATACATGTTTTATATCCAAAAAACTTTCCGGGACGCTTCCTTAAGATTTACCCGCATTACTCCGATATTATCCATTTTCATTGGATTGAAACTATGGAATGATTTAAATGTTGATATAAAAAATAGTGACTGTAAATTTGTTTAAAATCAATCTTGATTCACACATTAATCGCCAGCACTTTTATAAAAGGTAACCAACCACCGCCATAATTTTTTGCAAGTTTTTACCCAACTCAGTTGCATACAAGGTCAATTTAAAACTAAAGCTATCTCTAAACAAAATATACCAAATTAAAGCTTATAATGTATATTGTACGTTGAAGACAAGATTTCTCGTCTTTAGCGGTCAACTGATCTGTGTCAAAAGATGAGATTTCTCGTCTTTCACGGTGAATGTGTTAACAGTGGAATACTAATAAAAATCTAGGATTAAAAGTACGTTACTTGTTACTGTTCATCTCTCGTGTCTAATATCGATTTCGTTGTATAGTATTGGTATCATATCTTCACTAATGACTTTGTATTTGTTTTATATCGATCAGTGGCGGCTCGTCGGTAGGCACTGCGGAACTGCAGTACCCCTAAATTTTTTATTTACAATTGAAATAATCAAGAACAATATAAGGATGAGCTCGCTGAATAACTTTTTCAATAACCTTTGAAACTTTTATTCATTGCTCAATGCTCATCCTTTTATTTCAGTAATTATTTCAACCCATTCTTAGAGACAGCACCCTTAGAATTTTTAGTCACGAGCCGCCACTGATATCGATAATAATAATTTAAGATTAATACATACCCTAGTTAAAAATTCTTGTTTATGATTTATGTATTATTAACTAATAACAACTGTTTTACTTTTAAGAGCCCAGTAAAGCCTAAAGCTTAAAAGCCAAATAAAATAAAATAAAGGGTCACCCGAAGATCAGGGACCCAGCCTTCGTTAGTTAACCTTATAAGGCTAACTAACGA
This sequence comes from Bathynomus jamesi, assembly GCA_023014485.1. NCBI lineage: Eukaryota > Metazoa > Arthropoda > Malacostraca > Isopoda > Cirolanidae > Bathynomus > Bathynomus jamesi. Next base: position 772,651 of record JAJOZX010000667.1, read on the forward strand.
AAATATCACGACTTAACCTAACCAATCGTTAGATAAACTGTACGTCCTTGACGATTGGTTAAGTCGTGATATTTTCGTTAAAACTAACAAAAATAGGATCCGGCTATGCAAGCTCTTCCATTATTTTAAATGGTATTTGTTACGGAGAAAAAGGTTAATATTCGTTTTAATGCTTTGTTCGTTTTCGATAGAAGGAGACATTCTATGACAATTTAACATATAAATTCATATTCAGGACACCTTGAAACCTCAGGGAAACTGATAAAAATCAAGGAAATGTAATAATTATTTTTTATGGAAAAAAAATTTTTTTTAAAAATTTAGACGTAAAAAGCAGCCATTATAGGCCATTGACCGAGTATTTAGCTTTTAACGCTGTTAAAATTTTAACGAACGTCGCCCTCTCCAGTTTTATGGGGAGACATCTCGTGGCAAAATTAGGAAACATAGGTCAAAACAACCAATTAAAAATCGTTTTGTTTTCACGTGACCTTATCCGACCAATCAGAGACGTACATTTTGAATCTCTCATAATGCATACTCATTTAAGAATGCTTTTTCAGTCTGGTTTTCATTTTGGTTTGCGGAGGTTGTGATTGCCTGGGTTTTTGGTACCTTGGAACGCAGTTCCAAAAAACTACTGTTGTTTGCGGTTCCTCAGAGAGACGCAACAACTCTTGTTCGCCTGATCCAGCAACATATTAGGCCTGGGACTACAATCTATTCCGACGAGTGGCGTGCGTATTCTCAACTTGGAAATCTAGGCTACATTCACCGGACAGTCAACCATTCACAGCGGTTCGTGGAAGACACCGTTCACATTCAAAATATTGAGCGTTGTTGGAAAGACGTGAAAAGCTGGATATTACGGTCTGGCAACAAAACCCAATCAGTTTAGGTTAGGTTAGGTCAGTTTAGGTTAGGTCAGGTCAGTTTAGGTTAGGTTAGGTCAGTTTAGGTTAGGTCAGGTCAGTTTAGGTTAGGTTAGGTTAGGTTAGGTCTGTTTAGGTTAGGTTAGGTCTGAACCAAAACACATTTTTCTGGTGTTTTTTGGTGTGATTTGCTCAAATCTGAACTTCGTTTCTTTAGGAAATGAGCCGTTTTTGAGAAATTTTCAATTTTAAAATTTCTCAAAAACGGCTCATTTCCCAAAGAAACGAAGTTCAGATTTGAACAAATCACACCACAAAACACCAGGAAAATGTGTTTTGGTTCAGAAAGGAGGAAAAGCACTAAAACGAATAATTACCGAGAAAAATCTTCAATATTAATTCCTAATGTACTTGAAGTGATCCAGACATGACATATGACTAATTTAAATGGGTTTTGGAGATTATATAAAATGTACCCAAGTTCTGGAAAAAAATATTCTAGGAGGGACTTTAATTTTTCTTATTTCAAGGGTTCCATCACTTTAATCTTTCCTTAATAGGAAGATTTTTAATTAAACACCTTTTTTCTCGCAATCTTCTTTCAGATCGTCAGTATGGATTCCAGAATGGACGCTCTACTAGCGATCTCCTTGCACATCTCTCCAACTTTGGTCATCCTCTTTTCGGGATTTCGGTGAAACTTTTGCTATTGCGCTAGACATATCGAAAGCCTGTTTGATATAGTCTGGCACAAATCTTTAATTTCCAAACTGCCCTCCTTCGGTTTCTATCCTTCTATCTGTGCTTTCATCTCTAATTTCCTTTCTGGCCGATCTATAGCTGCAGTTGTAGACGGCCACTATTCTTCTCCTAAAGCTATTTACAGTGGCGTTCCTCAGGGTTCTGTCCTGTCACCCACTCTTTTCCTTTTATTTATTAATAATCTTTTAATTCGCGCTTCCTGTCCTAATGCCGATGATTCCACTCTTCACTTCTCCACCTGCTTCCCAAAGCGTCCCTCACAGGAGTCGCTTCATGATTCGCGTGAGGCGGCTATGGAACACCTGACCTTTGATCTTTTTACTATATCTGACGGGGGCAGAGAAAACCTTGTGGCTTTCAATGCCTCTAAAATTCAGTTTCTCCATCTGTCTACTCGTCACAATCTTGCACACGACTATCCCCTTACCTTCAACACACAAATCATCCTTCCTCTTTTCTTAACATTTCCTTTTCCCGTGATCTTTCCTGGAAAGATCATATACTCTCTCTTTCTAAAACAGCTTCTAAGAAGTTAGGTGTGCTGTACCGCCGCCGCAGTTTCTTCACCCCCACTTAGTTGCTGTCTCTGTTCAGGGGTGTTGTTCGCCCCTGTATGGAGTATGCTTCTCATGCGTCGGGTGGTTCAACCCACACAGCCATACTTGACCGGGTGGAATCAAAGGCTTTTCGCCTCATTAATTCCCCGCCTCTTACTGAGTCTTCAATCTCTCTCTTCGCAGCAATGTTGCCTCACTCTCTCTTTACTATCACTATCATAAGGCATAACGAACATTGCTCTTCTCAACTCTCTAACTGCATGTCTACTCCTTTAAGGAGAGCACGCAGTACCAGACTTTCTACACTTTCTTATTCCTTTTCTGTCCAACTATCTAATGCAAGGGTTAATCGGTATTTTCAATCTTTCATCTACTCAACCAGTTAACTCTGGAACAATCTACCTCAGTCCATCTTTCCTCCTGTCTATGACCTCCCATCTTTCAAACGCAGAGTGTCTAGACATCTCGAAAACCCCGGACCTTGATTTTGGCTCTCTTCTCTGGGAGGGGCGCTTTTGCGGGCATTTGGCCTTGGCCCCTCCTTCCTGCATAGAAAAAAATTAATTTTATCTTACATGAATAAACTTCATGTACGTATTATCTTTAGTTACCCCTATTTAATAAAAATAAACTTAAAACATCATCTTTGTATTTTATTTGAAAAATTTCGATAACTTTTGGGTTTATTTTTATTTACTACTTAAAATTAAATTTTAGTTTTGAATTTTTCAATTAATTTAAATTAATCTTCTTGTGGTTGGAATAAATTTAACACTTTTATATTTGGGGAACCATTAACAATGGTACAGGTGTTGCGCATTTTGTATCTAATTACGGTAACCAAAAATGTAGTTGAATGTAACGAAAATTGATACTGAAGGAGATTGACAAAAGAAGTGTACTTTGGTATGTTCGATAATCTTTTAGGCATTAATATACTCCATCAAATATATGAAATTTATTTACAAAAATATGCTGTAGTACATTCGTAAATGACATCTGTAGTTCAAATAAAGGTAACAAGAGAGATTTACTTCATTCAGTCTAAAGGGTGCGGTGCGTTGGACAAAAAATGGCGAAACTCTTCTCTGAGGACACGCTGTAAAGGGGTACAACCCATATATTTCTCGTTCTGATCATACCTTATGAGCTGAGCCTTCTCTTGAACTGACGTCATTACAACTAAAGCCTAGACCAGGCCAAAAATATGGTAAGAGAAGCTGTTTTACAATCTTGCTTAGAACTGTCGCATTTCCGCTATTGTTTAAGCTTTCATAAAAAATATAAAAAGTAATTAATTTGCACTCTATAAATGCCATTTGCAACTTCTATACTGGCCTATATAAAGGGTGGCCAGTGAACCAGAGTTGCCAGATTGGGCGACAAATCACAAATTTGGCTAATTTTTACTCTCTGTGCAACTGATATTTGTTTTTGGGCTACTTGAGATTATTTTCAGGCGATTTCATTACAAAAAAAATTGAAAAAATGCGATGTAATTTAGTATAATTTGCGTACACGAAAACCATGTTATTTCCCTAAAATATATAACTTTTTTAATTTACTAAACACTCGAACGTTAATTATGAAATTTTATTTTGATTACTAATTGTTAATAGATTGAAACAGAAACATGACCATCGAGCTATAATGAATTATGGAAAATTAGGATAAAAGAAGGTTAGTTATCTTTTTTCACGATTTCGTTTTGTTACATGTAGTTTTATCTTCAGCTACTTTTTATGGGCAAACTTTTTTTAATTTAGCGACTTTTCTGGGTGCTTTTAGCGACATTTATAATTTTGAGTTGGCAACCCTGAGTGCTTCCCTGGTTACAGTCATCTGCCAGTGTTAAATTAATTAGGTTGGTTTTTTCGATATTAATTTTCTTGGAACAAAATAATTTTTTTATAAATATGCATGAAAATATCTAATTTTGACTCCTAAATTTATTTTCTTCCAACAGATTCAAATACTCATTAAATTGACTTTTATAAGTTGATATAAAATTTGGGGGGGGCGCATCAATACTGACACTATCTATAATAGATAAATTTGCTAAAATTAAGGCGTTACTGTATTTTAATTTATTGTTTAAACTTAACACTAATATACAAATTTAACTGTTTTCACAATTTATCTCCTATTTTTCATTTTCTTTTTTTTTTTTAATCTCTGCAATGTGGATATGTTAAGTAAATTTGTATAGCTTTTATTTTATATTCAAATATATATATTTTTTTTTCCAATTTCATTTACAAACAATAAAATGCGCTTAATTTTTTTTATTGTATTTTGTACTTATTTAAATTTGTTATAGAAATTGGAAGGGGTCGCTAACGGGAGCATTGTGCCCCCAGGTGCCAGAGACCACCCGCTACACCACTGCCATCGTGTAAATTAACAAATAATGAAACTGACTTACTCACGACACAAGGAAGGCCTTTGTTAAACAGAAGTTCATAAACTCTCAAAATCACCATATATAGGAAACTAGCTGTTACCCGGTATTTCCAAAAAATTTTTTTTTTAAAAATACCAAGTTAAAATATCACAGATAACTTAATTGAAGGTCCGGTTAGGTCAACTGTACCTAGCCGGGCATTCAATAATTTTCCCGTACGTACCTAATAATTTTTTCTCTCGAGCAGCCGTTTCCGTGTTTTAGGGTGGGACAGACACGTGTTATATATATATATACACACACGCCTCGGTGGTGTAGTGGTTAGCGTCGCTGATTACGAATCCATTGGCCTCGGGTTCGAGACCTGACGGCAGCCGGCGCGCAGCAAAACCCAGCTGTTCATCCTTCCACACAAAGAAAGTGGTTGGTAGATAAATGGGTACCCTAGGTGGCCAAGTGGTTAAGACGCTGGGCTGCTGATGGGGCGTGGTTCGGATTCCACGTTAAACTGTAGGTCTAAGGTGGAGTGAAAAGCTTGACCTTCGTCAGAATGAACAATTCGGGCGGAAGCTAACCAAAGGTATCTATGAAGATGTTCCTTTCAAGAATTTGAGTCGCCTTCCAAAAAACTAGAAGAGAATAAACTGGACCTTACTTTTTTGGAAACCTGGTTGACCTACAGTGTTTACCCAAAACTTTTATATTTTAAACTTTATAAAAGTAATTTATAGATAGAGTGCAGCGAAACGATTGTGGGAGGGACAAGGGAAAATACTTTGATATAATTTTCTGAAGTAAAGAGGTTAATTAAAGAGTTAAAGACTGGTTCTGCGTCAGGGGTAGATGACTTATCGAATAAGCACTTAAAATATGCAAATGACGTAGTATGTCTGCATATATCATTGCTCCTATCAGCCATGCTTGCTCATAGCTATATCCCTGCAGAGTTTATGAAGGTATATATCTTGCCCCTGGTCAAAAATAAGTACGGAGACATTCTGTCCAGCGATAATTACAGGCCTATTGCTGTCGCTTCCTGCTTCTCGAAACTACTAGAAAAACTCTTATTCCGATTAAATGATTTCCTATGGACATCTCCTAATCAGTTTGGCTTTAAAAGGTCCCACTCAACTGACCTGTGTATCTATGTACTTAAAGAAACAAGATCCAAATACATTGACAGTAATTCAACTATTTATAGCTGTTTCCTAGATATAAGTAAGACATATGATAGGGTGAACCACAATATTTTATTTGCAAAACGAAGACAGGAAGGTTCCCATGTACATATTAAATTTATTGAAATTTTGGTATTCCCACCAATCTTTCACTGTTAGGTGGGCAATGTACTATGATAACTATCCGAGTGTTTTGGCTCCTCTTGCCGGGTGAGACAAGGCTCCTTGCTCCCCTATGCTGTTTAATGTGTATATTGACTAGTGATGTAGGTCACATCCGCATCCGCGGAACATCCGCACATTTTCTCGCATCCGCATCCGCACTTTGGACTGCGGATGTCGTGCGGATGTGGACCGTTGAGATAAAATGTCATTAATAAGCGGAAATTATCAAATTCTACTATATTAATAGAACTAGTTCATTGTGCGCAAAAGTGATGCAAGCGACAAGACGAGAGGCTGTTCTTGTATGAAGTTACTCTCTTGCAACCTACTTAGATCCACGTTACAAAGCTAAGTTATTTTCACCTAGTACATTAGAACGAGTTAAATCATCACTTGGCAAAGCAGTTGAAGAGCTTCAATCTCTTGAATCTGTCGCTTCGCCACCCACCAAAAGAATAAAAGTTTCAGTGACAGAACCAACACCTTCAACAAGCAAATCTATCACAGAATCTGTCTCTCAGTTTCTTGAGTCAAGCAGCAATGACGAGACCTACGCGATGTCAAAAGATGTAGTAAAAATGATCGAGAGCTATCACCAAGAAAAACGCCTGGCTGCATGTGACAATCCTATTAGTTGGTGGAAAAATACGCAGAATATCTATCCATACTTGAGTAAACTTGCGAGGAAACATTTAGCCTGTCCTCCAACAAACGTACCAAGCGAGAGATTATTTAGCAGTGCTGGATTAATATATGATGAAAAGAGAAACAGACTGGCAGCAGAAAAGGCAGAAAAATTAATGTTCCTTAAGCATAACCTTCCTATAATTAAGTTTGAACATTAAACGATGAACATCTTAGTTTACTTTATTTTAATTACTCATTTATAAATATGCTAATAAAAACTTTAAACTTAATATAAATAGTTATCAAGCTAATTAAAGATCTCTTTCTATAAGGGTGGAGGTTGGGGAAAGAGGTCGGTGGGGTGCATTTGAGTTGGGTTCACGTCCCGCATCCTGGTAACACAATTATGGTTTCTAATTGTGGCTGAAACTCAACAAAATATAACGAATTTATTTGCAGACGAATTCACTAATTGATTTATATATTAGTTAGATGCTTGATATTATTTTATATGTTCAGAGAAAAGTACAGCAATTATTGTACAATTAATCAATTATACTACATTATAGCTACAGCTCCCTCTATATAATAACTTATTATACGTGTACAGGGTGGGCCGTAAGTTTCCATACATAGGAAAAATAAACATTTTTTTATGGACAACCATTTTTATTTATATAATATGCTCTACATGGTTGCCATTGTTTTGAAAACACATTTCAATACGTGTTCCCCACTGTTGATGAACACGCATTAGCACAGTTGACGTTATGCTTGTAATGGCGTTGGTGATACGTTCCTTTAGATGATTTATGTCTCGTATCTTTTCCTGATACACCATGGCCTTCAAGTGCCCCCAAAGATAGAAATCAAGGGGGGTGAGATCTGGGGATCTGGGAGGCCACTCCACAGGACCACGCCGACCAATCCAAGCATCCGGAAACTGCTGCTGATCCAAATACCGACGCACGTGAAGACCATAATGAGGTGGAGCTCCATCTTGCTGGAAGTAAACTGGGAAGTTACCTTCCTCGTTTAGCAGGGATGGGAAAATCTCTTCTTGCAACATGTTAAGATACCTTTCGGCATTAAGATTTCCACTGACAAAAATTGGTCCAATAATTCTGTCACCCCATATCCCGGCCCACACCATCACTTTACCGGCACCTTGCATCTTCGTCGGACTCAGCCAGTTAGGGTTAGCATTACTCCAATAACGTATGTTTTGCCGATTAACCTCCATTGACGTAAAAATTTGCTTCATCAGTAAACAAGATCTTACAAACGCATATTCTTAGGGTATCTGAAACATAAAAATAAACGTTTAAATTTTCCTATGTATGGAAACTTACGGCCCACCCTGTATACGTTAAACACAACAAATCTCGAATATATCCTAAAAAATAACGAAAATGTAGACATCCGCATCCGCATATGTTGAAATCAAACATCCTCATCCGCATCCGCGGATGTGAAAAAAATGACATCCGCTACATCACTAATATTGACGGATTAATTGTTTCACTTAATGAGGCAAAAGTGGGATGTTGTATAGATAACCAAAGGTGGGCAGTTGCGCCACAAAAAATTGCGGCGCAACATTTTTGGTTGCGCTTGCGCCGCACACTTTTAGAGAGAGTTGCGGAATTGTTTGCGGCGCAACTTATATATGCAGTTTCAAGATTAGCGCGCAACGCGCAACATTTAATATTACTTCTCTGTAAAAATAACCCAAGCGAATGTAACTTAAATATTTTTATCTGGCAACACTGCACTTCAATTGTTTACATTCAGTCACATTCTCAATGCGCCAGTATCACTGTCTGACTTTCTGTTGTTTTCGTTTCTTTTTACTTTTTAGTACTAGTACTAGTATTATGGATCGTTTTGTGGTGTCTGTGGCCGACAGCACTGATTCTGCCGACCAGGACATGGACAGAGAGGTTGAAGTGACTGAGAATGTTGACAGCCGTTCCCCTGAGACTGAAGCAAGTGTCAGTGAGGTTTCCGCTTCAGGATCGGGGGCCCCTACCGTTGACCCCTGGCCTTACTTGGCTGACTTTTTTGAGTTCAAGGGTCAGGCCCAGGCACAGGGCCACACGGACAACTTCCTGTACGAGTGTGTCCGCTGCAGGCCCAATAAGAAGGTCTTCTCAGCCAACAAGAAGTCAAGATACAGCCTCCGGAAGCATATGGAGAGTAAGCACGGCTACTGCCTTCAGAAGTTTTTGGACTGCTGTATGGACGGGACAAAAGAAGCCAAGAAACGCCATGCATCCTTGCACGAAGCTGCCACCAAGAGGCAGATGATGTGCCGCCAACCAACCTTGATGGAGATGGCAGGCCCATCCAAGTGTAGGCACAACATCAGCAAAGCTACCTTCCAACATAAGGTGAGTCAGGAAAATTTGATTTCAATAATTTGCTTAACATTTTTTTCAAAAATTAACCTACTGAATTAAATTTATGAATGTAACATTATAGCAAATTGACAAGAGATGTAAAATAAATTTTACTTTTATATTTAATTCTATAGCTCATCAACATGTTTGTGGACAACATGATCCCCTTCTCTGTTGTGGACAACCCCACGTTCATGGACTTTGCTGCCATGATACCTGGCGGCTACATGGAGAGTATGTCGCGAAGGACACTGACGAGGTGCATCGAGTCCAGGTTTGAAACTTTTAAATATTATAATCGAATATGCTTCAAAGTGAAATTTTAACGTATACGTGCCATTATAAACTAAGAAATTCTATAGTTATTCCCTTTAATTTTCATTTTCTTTCAATGACATTAGAAAGTATGATGCTTGTATGGATATCTAAACTAATTTGTAATAAAATATATCATGAAATGGAGGTCTGGATAATCTTTGAATAAAGTTTTTTCCGTTTTTTTTACACATTCCTGCGTGCGCATATCCATAGAGGCCCGCAGCTTAAGGCTTAAAATTTTACATTATTGCATATTAGACTATTTAATATTTATTAACTAAGTGATTTGATTGATTTCATTTGTAATTTGTTTTTATACTTTAAGGTATGAGACTGACCAAAAGAAGCTGAAGGACATCCTCAGCAACCTGCCATCCGTGGCCACCACTGCCGATGCCTGGACGTGCAGAAACAGGTTTGTAAGCCAAATTTTAAAGCAAAAAGAAAAAAATAAGCAACAATTCCACAAACATTCTACCTTGAAAATCTGAAGTTGAAAATTAAAGTCAAACAAACTTTTATTTTATATAATTTCTAAAAAACGTTTTACATTTTAGATCATACCTCGGCATGACCGTTCATTGGATAGACCAAGAGACCCTCAAGAGGAAGAATGCTGTCTTGGTGTGCCAGAGACTGAAGGGCCGTCACACCTATGACATATTGGCTAAGGTCATCCAGGACACACACTGGAGCTTTGGCATCGAGAACATTGTGGGCAGGACAACCACAGATAACGGGTCCAACTTTGTCAAGGCATTCAAGTAAGTTAAAGAAAAGTTTTTTTTTTTTCAAGCACATTGCAATACCAAAGAATAATTGCGAGAATGTCTTGGAAGTTGAATTCTAGGTTTGTAAAACTTAAAAGATTTTACATGGTTCATATTTTATAGGGTCTTTGGTGAACCTGAACCTGACCATTTTGGTGCCGAAGTTGGGGAGCAACAGGATGACCCAAAAGATGCTGCTGAGGTGCTGGAAGTGGCAACTATTTTGGGAGGTGATTAATTTAGAATTTGTACCCGCTGTAAATCAAACTTTTTTTTAGAAAACTTATTTTTAGAAATTTATTATAATCGTACCCAATGTAAATCATTGTATTAAATATGACTTTATTTTTAGATCATGAAAAAGAGTTAAAGACTAGCCCTCTTATCAGTCTTATGACCTGCCGAAGCATTCACGGTGTGCTGCCCACACCCTCAACCTGGTGGCCACCGCTGATGCTGAAAGGCTTTGACCAAGAGCTCCCAGTACAAAAAGACCAGTCGTTCAGCCTTTGCCAAGGCCCAGGAACTTTGGAATAAGCAGCACAGGTAAATTAATTTATTGAACATTTCTACACTCCAATAACAATTAAAAATGAAATAAATTTAAGAAAAAACAAATAAATTCTATATTTTTGTTTAACTTAAATTTGTGTTATTTTATAGGAGTTCTCAAGCCTGCGACCTAATCAGGGATGAGGTCGGAATGCTGCTTATTGTCCCAACAGTCACCAGGTGGAACTCGGTGTATGACGCCGTGATCCGTCTGGTCGACATATTCAACAGCAAGGACGCAGCCAGGGGACTGAACAAGGCCTGTCACGCACTCAACATTCCGGCTTTCACGTCCGGTTAGTGATAACTACAATTTTTTTTTTTTAGAAATTAGTCAAGTTAGTTGAAAAAATTAAATTACAAATTGTATAACTTTCCATGTTAACAACTTTTACTTACAGAACTTATATAAAGTTATTTTTCCAGGTGACCAGGAGTTCTTCAAGGCCTATCGGCAGGTCATGGAGCCGGTGGCCAAGAGCCTAAGTCCTGCAGGCGGAGGGGAGAGCCTACATGGGCGTCTTGGTGCCCACCTTGGTCCTCTGCCTCTCCAGTCTCAACAGGCACAAGCACAACGAAGAGTTGGCCGTCTGCCTCCCTCTGACAGAGGCCTTGACTGAGGGGTTGATGGGCAGGTTTGGCCATGTCTTTACAGACATGGACTGCCTCTTAGCTACTGCCTTCAACCCGCAGTTTAAGCTGTCAAGATGGCCAGAGCTGGTGCCAGGAAGAGACCCGGAGGAGTTGAGGAGGACGATCACCAGCAAAGTTGTGTCGTTGGTGGACAGGGCCAGGAAGGATGAAGAGTTCAGCAGCAGCAGCAGTGATGCGGAAGCGGCAGACAAAGGGGACTTCCTCGAGCAGCTGTACGACACAGGAGTAATCAGCAAACAGAAGAAGGAGAGCACAATGCTGGTGAACAGTTTCCTGGACCAGAGGCCGGAGAAAAATATCGCGAGGAACGTGTTCACTTGCAAGGAACTGACAGACCTCTTTGTGCAGTATAACACACCCATTCCCTCAAGTGCGGCTGTAGAACGTCTGTTCTCTTTGGGGAAGGATGTTCCGAAGCCAAAACGGGCTGGACTCTCCGATCCACACTTTGAGATGCTGGTGTTCATGAAGGGGAACCTGGCTCTTATGTAGTGATTTTTTTGCATTTATTATATATATTGTAATAAACAAAATATATCTGATACAGAAAAAGTTAATATCAATATTTTAACTTGTAAAAAGGCTTTTTATTTTAATATTATTTTATTTATTTTTCAAAAGTTACGCGTTGCCGCAGGCGCAACTTTTTGAAAAGGGTTGCGCGTGCGGCGCAACTATTTCAGCAGAGTTGCGGTTGCGGCGCTACAAAAATCGTTGCGCGTGCCCACCACTGTAGATAACACAAGGACAAATAACTTAGTTTATGCCGATGATATGGTGTTAATAAGTCCCTCTGTTAAAGGTCTGGATCGGATACTAAAAGTCTGCGAAGTGTATTCGCAGAAACATGATATTCTTTTTAATGTTACAAAAACTAAGGTTATGCAATTTCATCCTAAAAGCTGTAATCAGCCAGCTGATATAAGGTTTAAAATGAATGGTGAAGTAATTGAGGAAGTACAAGAGTAAGTATTTGGGTCAAACTATTACCAGCTCCTTGAGTGATGACTCGGATATAAAAAAATCTCGAAGCCTGTGTGCTAAAGCGAATATGACCATAAGGAACTTTCGATTCTGTACAAGTGAAGCTAGACACTCTCTTTCATACTTTCTGCAGTAATATATACGGGCAGCAACTGTGGGTGAATTATAAAAAAGGTTCTGGCAGAACTCTAAATTTGCTGTACAACAGGCCTTTTAGACTCTTACATAAATTACCCCCGAGATTCTCAGCTTCGCAAATGTTTGCTACCCGCAATATCCCGAGCCTCCCGGAGGTAACAAGACGTGCTGAACACAGTCTAATGCAAAGAATTAAAAAATCAACCAACCCGATCATCCAAGCTATCCATGAGTCCTGCCATTTATCCTCTAAGGCCTAAGCTATGGACCTCTTGGTACGAAAACGTGTCTGTAGCTCCACTTAACTTCGACATTACAGTATTATTTTTAATCAATTGTATATATTTCTATCCTTAGTATATGAACTGTCAATGTATTAATAATATTTGCCATATGGACTATAGTCTGCCAATAAACATTTTCATTTATATAGTTAAAATTTTTATAAATCTTGCTTGAATAAGCTTCCAAGGATCGAATTAAGGTACAAGAATGGACATATTGACAAACTTTTAAAGTCTGTTGAATACCTTTTTGAGGACATTTAAAATATTTCTTCTTTGGATTGTCCCTAAAAGTGTTAGTAATTATTGTGTAAATATTTAGTAACAAACACTAGCAAAAGTTGTCTAAACTGGGTACAGTATTTTTAATTCTTTGACTCCATGTAATTCTGGAAAGGTTACTTTTAATCTTTCCAATTATAAACTGTCCGGAAGAGGAATTTCTCCTCTCCTTCAGTCTCCAGTTTAATTTTCCTGTTTTTAAGCTAACTTTTGTGAATACTTTCTTGCTTTCGAGAACTTAATTCTGGGATCCAGCTTTGGGAAAGGATCTAGGGTAGTGGTGCACAAACTTTTTTGATGTGAGGGCCAAGCGAAGAAAATAACTAAATGTATTAGCCTACTTACTTTCCATCTAAGTCATAAATTGGGTCACTTTTATATTCTAACTTTTTCATTGAATTGAAAAGACCCGTGGGGGACACATTTGGCCCGCGGGCCAGGGTTTGAATTCTCAAAGCTGGATCCTATCTGCTTTGCAGATTTCTCGTTTCATGCACGGTCTGATATATATATATATATATATATATATATATTAGCTGTTATGCCCAGCACTTGCTTGGGCTGATTGTATTAAATTTTAATTATTCAGTTTTATTTTCGTTGTATCACTCCTTACATTAAAAATATACATATACCTACTGGTCCCAAAGACCCCAGCACCGCAATAAAACTATAGAAAAGAACGCATCCATGAAAATCTTACTTTACAAATCTTGACACAATGTGAAGCTCAAGACTTTCATGTCTGCGTTCTTTTCCAACCAAACAATTTTTTTTTTTTTTTTTTAAGAGACCCAAAATTCACGGACAGACAAACAACTTGCTATATATATATAGTGTGTGTGTTACAGTCAAAGTGTGTAACCAGCCATCTCGCGTAATGGCTGAAACTTTGTCATTTCACGAAATGACTAAGATCTTCAGCCATTACACGAAATGGCTGAAATTCCACCTTCGTCATTTCGTACAAGATCATTTGCCCGGTTAGGTGAACTGTATGCCCTTGACAATTGGTTGTCGTGTTATTTTCGTTAGTTTTAACGAAAATAACACGACTTAACCTAACCAATTGTCAAGGACATAGTTGACCTAACCGGGCCTTCAATGGCGGACATCGGAATAATATTGAAGGCCCGGTTAGTATTTGAAAACCTCTATATTGAAAATTCAAATGTGTATTTGAAGTGTTTCTCACTTATTTGAACAGACCTGTGGATGTATGTATGCATGTTTTAGCAGATTTAGTTAAATAAAGGTTTCCAATTTAATTGCGATGTTTGTTATTTCTATGAATTCATGACAAGTCATTTTAGCCATTTCATGAAATGACAAAGGTGGAATTTCAGCTATTTCGCGTAATGGCTGAAGATTTTAGTCATCATTTCGCGAAATAACCAAATGAAACAGCCATTTCGCGAAATTACTAAATGAAACGGCCATTTCGCGAAATCAAACAGCTCCCTCGATCTTTCCTGAATCGACATGTTCATAATGGGTTTCTTGGCGACATAGAGCAACCGGCTCGCCACTCCTCTGTTGCCCGTTCAAATATTGTTCAAATCTGTTGTTTTTCCATATTATGTTCTTGTGGTTTTATATTCACCATTGGGTGCTAACTGATTGTCTTTATTTCCTTCGAATAAAGACTGTTTTCGGAATAATCTTTGGTTAGAAGGGAAGAAGACTTCTCTCTTCAAACTCTTCCATGCAGGAGTAGAACTTTCGCATTATAAATACTGCAATTACTAACCCCGGATCGTTATTTTTTATTATTTCTAACTCGGATTTCATCTTTCATCAGCCCAGACGAGAAAAATTATTCTTCATCACCCCCAACACCCTCCTGAAAATTTGTTCTGGAAAAATCTTGATTTCACATGAAATGAGTTTTTTTCTTATCTGGCATATCTCTTTATTTAGAGGTCTTTATCTTCCCTCTATCCACTTAATTATCCTCTGATGCTTCGCTCTGCAATTTTTGTCTCCATCATATACTGACTCTTCGTCTCTTCCAATTTTCAGGAAGAGCAATAATAAATATTAATTTTTAGAGAAGTTTCCTCAAATATTTAGAAACCATGATTTATTTTGCTAATTACATACAGTTTGACGTTTTATATATTACTTAACCAACAATGGCGATTACAATAAGGAAGAAAGACCTAGAATTGGTATGGGTAAGGTAGCTTTTGAGAGAGAGAAAAGACTACTTACAGATAAACTCAACTTGAAACTGAAGAAAAGGTTAGTAAAAAGCTTGATATGGTGTGGTACTGTACCGTCGGAGCAGAAACATGGACACTGAAAACAACTGAAAAGAAACTCCTGGAAAGTTTTGAAATGTGAATTTGGAGAAGAATGCTAAAGATAAGCTGGAGGAAACACCAAAGTAATGAGGAAGTACTGCAACAGGTGAGGGAGGAAAGAAGACTCATTAAGGTGATAAGAGAAAGACAGAAGAAATGGATCGGACATGTGTTGAAAGGAGAAGGATTGTTGAAGGTGATAGAGGGTAGATATGAAAGTAGAAAGGCCGAGGGGAAGGGAAAGGAAAGCAATGCTGGATGATTTTAAGGCAGGTAGGAGCTACCATGAGATGAAAAGGATAGCTCAGGATAGAACACTTTAGCTGGACACGAGTTGGACCTGCCTGATAGGCAGAACACGATGGATGGATGGATATTACCGCTTTGAATTCCCCCTACCAGTAATATCCCGTTAAATGCTAAATCAATAGCGACATTTTATTTATTTCTATAATTTTTTTTTTTAATGGCACTCGGTTCCTGAAATCTTTTGTCCAGAAAAACCCATTTGAATTGCGACACAACCTCCAATTTCCTTTTTGTGTTTTTGTTACATATATATGTGCCTAACAGCGCTGTTCATAATTTCTTTTACCAAAACCAAATGTCGCCTGATATAAAACTGACGAAAGAGTAATAAGGTAAATAGTAAAGGAAAACGTCAGATGTAGAAATCAGAACAACATATCGCTTGCCATCTACTACCGAAACATGAAGACTAAAAACTTATTCATGAAAAATAACATCACTGAAAAAACCGAATATCTACAAAAATCTCACGTAGTTTACGAATTTCAATGCCCGAACGAAGGTTGCAAACTTCGAGGAAACGTGAGATACGTGAACTCAACCATAACAACATTTCAAGAAGAACGATGCACTTACAAGTTACAAGAATGAAGCCCGAAAGATCATACGTGGAACATACACAAAATAAACCTGACCAGACAACAGATAGTGGAAGCGACAAAGGTGGTAACGCAAATAAGGGATGAGAAAAGACTTCATATCACCGAAGCATTAATAATGAGAGAGACTTCCCCGAAAATAAACAATCAGCGAACCGGGAAAGAACGAATCAAGTTACACGTACGAAACTGATCAATCCCGTCAGTACACCTACGCGAAACTGCGGGAAAAGCTCCGAAATAAGCTATAAAAGAGCGCCCTGAGAAGAAATTTTCATTCTACGCAGAACACCTACGAAGGTGGCTCCAAACGAATTCCCCTGAAGATGCTCGAGGAGAGAGCGAAACGTCGGAAAATTTTGGAAATATTATTTATAATTTACCAACATTATTGAAAAATGTCATACAGAAAATGGAGAAAAAAACTACGGTCGATTGTTCAACCAAACATGTTTAAAGGAAAATGTGTTCCCCAAATAAATAAAAAAAAAAAAATATATATACAGGGTGTACATAAAGTCAGGATCTATTTTTGTGAAATAATTATTTTTTTCTATTTTTCTTTTCAGAAGCCCTTAGAATGAATACAGAAGAGCGTGTGGCAATAGTAATTTGGCGAATCGAGGGAAAGAAATACAATGACATCAGAGAGAAGTTTAGAAGGAGATTTCATAAGCCGGGGTCAATAGACAAGACAATACGAAAATTGGTGAACAAATTTAAACGAACGGGATCTGTAAATGATGAAGCAAGATCAGGACGACCGTGTATGTCAGATCTTACCGTGAATGCAGTACGCGGAATTATCACTGAGGAGCCACGTACGTCCGTTCGTGCTGCATCACACAGACTCGGCCTCCCGACGTCATCTGTGCACAAAATTCTGAAAGTTAATTTGCAGAAGAAAAGCTATCATTTGCAGGTTTTACATGATTTACATGAGGAAGATTTCCCTCGACGAAGTGCTGTGTGCTGATCTCGTAGAACAAATCTGGAGTGATAATTTAATGGACAACATTCTCTTTAGTGATGAAGCCACTTTCCATACGTGTGGAAAAGTAAATCGCCATAACTGTCGAATTTGGGCAGATGAAAGACCGAATGATTTCGTCCAAAATTGGGAAAGAGACTCGCCTAAAGTTAATGTCTGGATGGGTTTAACAAAATCTAAGGTTTATGGTCCTTCTTTCTTTGCTGAAGCTACAGTTACGGGGCTTATTTATCTGGACATGTTGCAGCAATTCCTTGAACCTCAGCTGATTGGGGATAGGATTGTTAGTACCGTCGTCTATCAACATGATGTTGCTCCTTGTCACTATGCCAAAATTGTTCAGGATTATCTAAATGGACGTTTTCCAAATCGCTGGATCGGACGCGGAAGCAACAGACCTTGGCCAGCGAGATCACCAGATTTAACCCCTTTAGATTTCTTTGCATGGGGCTTTATCAAATCGCACGTCTATCAGACGAAGATTGCGAGTCTTGAAAACTTACGTACACGCATACGAACTGCTGCAGATAACATAACCCCGCAAATGCTCCAGAATGTGTTTAGAAATGCTGCGGAACGATTTGAGCTGTGCAGGGATACTGATGGGCGTCACGTCGAATCCTACTCTTAATTATTTAATAAATGTTACCACTATCATTTTATGATTGAATTCCATATAATTTCCAAGTGCTTCACAAAAATAGATCCTGACTTTATGTACACCCTGTATATATAAAATCATCTTAAATTACATTAGCCTGTGTGACCATCTCGTACACCCTTCTCCTGAAATAAGGCATGTGCTCCTGAGTAAAGGTAATCTGCCCGTCAGACAGACATTCAGCAAATTTACAAGAAAACATCCCACAATCGGAGCCATTCATTTCTTGAGGAATATCCTATACATTTTGTTATAAAGGTACTGACATCAGAAGGAGATTTCTTATTATCTTGGTGCTCGCTATTCAGATATTTCTTTAATTCTGATAGACACTCGTGGTTGTCTCCTAGCATGGAATCATAATAGCGGATACTTTTTGACCTGAAATCGATGGTCGCTAAGCACCAGTGCATCCCCAGATGAACAGGACCCAACAAGAGATCGTTAAAAAAAATGTTCACCTCCTTCACAGACCCATTCCCATTTTAGCGAGTTTACTGTAGAAGAAAGTACTGAAGGCGTAAACAGAAGGATAATTAGCATTCTTCTGGCCTCTTTCTACAAGCATGTTCATACAGAAGTTAAATCACTTCTTCATTAAGCCAGTTAAGACCGGCGAGTGTGTGCAAATCCCTCCTTGTAATCTGGATATTAAACTTGTCAGCCAAATCCTGTCCCAAAGGGCCTCCTTTGAATGCTCTTTCGATCATAGTCTCCATATATATGAAATTAATGTTTTATCTTTTTTGTTTCAGGACTATAACTGATGAACAAATATAATATGGCTGATTACATCCCACAGAAGAAAGTAAAATTAGCATTCTTTCATGTAGTTTCGGTTGGGACATTTAAAGTCGGCTGTTTATCAGACAAGACCAAGAACTATTTAACAGAGGCGTACCGAAGGGGAGGGCGACAGGGGCGATCTCCCCCCCCCTTGAGCTAATAAATTATTATTTTGATTATTTTTACGTATTAAATGTCCAAAATGACAGTGGTTCTACAGAGCATGATGATCAAAGTACTGTTAATCCCAGTAAAATTGCTAGGTTACAACAGGATGAGAATGAAAGTGCCTCCCATACTACTAAAAATCTAAAATGGCTTAGGTTCTCGAAAACTCTTAATCCGGCCGTCAGAATAATTTTCTTTTATAAAGGTAACAGTCCAAGGAAATGCTTAATCTCGAAATTAGCACTTTTTTATTCTTATGTTAATACAAATCTGAGCATCCTAATTGCGGTTTACATTGAATATTATGTTACTAATCAGATTTTTATCATAATTTTTATATTTTTATTCATGTGTCTTAGCAGTAGCTAGTTAATTATCTCTAACTGAACGATAAGCTCATCATGAACATATATAAAAATTATTTCTATTTCAATTATACTTCTACGATTCGTTCAAGTTGGCCACCCCCACCTTGGCAAATTCCTGGGTACGCCCCTCCTATTTAACAGTTAAAAGACAACATACAAGAAGAATATAAAATTAGTAATTGGTCCGGAGCCGTATAGCCTTTAGAAAACAATGCTACTTGATAGCCAAATTTGGAATGCATTATAGATATAGTTAAAAAGAGAGAACCTCTTTATGCAAAAATAAAGCTTTTAACCCTCAGCAGGTACCTTGGGGTCAATATTACTCCAAGGTATTTGAAATGACTTTTTTTTAAAAAAAAATCTGCCACGATGGTTATCGTGCTCACATGTATTCGTTTATTAATGACAATGTATTGCTCACAAGTTTTTGTTGTCATATAACGAATAATTAGGTAGATACAGGTATTTTTATGACGATGGGGTCAATATGACCCCATGGTACTGAATGTGTAACATAACTAATATTGTTTTTTCTCAGATTATTTTATAAATTTCTAAAGTATTATTAGTCCCGCTTTACAAAAATGTCAAATAAAAGATTATTTAGCGAAACTGAAATGATAAAATGCTTAGAAGTAAATCTTGACTCTGATGTAGAAGATTTGGCAAGTGACAGTGATACAGACAATGAATATGAAGAACCTGAGAACGATACTAGTGAGCAAAGCGCTGAAGATTCAGATATAAGCGATGTTGAGGATAATTCTCAATACTTTGAGAAAGACGGATATGTTTGGAAAAGAAATCCTAAACGCGGCGGTAGAACACCTCAAAAAAATATTGCTTCGCGGCGTCTTGGACCAAAAAATGCTGCTATTCATGCCAAATCTCCCGAAGATGCATTGAACTTATTCATAAGGGATATGTTAGACGTTATTACAACATGGACCAATCAGAAAATATGCCAAACAAGAGAGAAATTTACAAGCAGACAAGGATTTGCGATGATGCATGCAAAGAAGAATTGAAAGCTTTTGTAGGCATATTAGTTTATTTAGGTTCTACAAAGAGCTCAAAAGAATCTTCTTCAAGCATATGGGCAGAAGATAGTACTGGAAAGCCTATATGCATAGCTGGTATGAGTCAAAAAAGGTTCATTTTCCTTATGTATTGTCTTAGATTTGATGATTCCACTACTAGACATGAGCGTAGATCAAGCGATAAACTTGCTCCTCCTATAAGAACAGTGTACGTATGATATGTTTGTAAATCCTTGTGAATCAAATTACACTCCAGTGCTTGATTGTACAGTTGATGAATCTCTCTTAGGTTTTAGGGGAAGATGCAGCTTCAAGCAGTATATTCCAAATAAGCACAGTAAATATGGAATCAAAAAGTCAGACTTATCATAGGGAGCTGTGGAATTCATAATGATAGAACTGAAGTAGCTGGAAGTGTGAGAAACGCTCCAACCAGAGCCAGATGCTATTTATGTCCAAGGGTAGTTGATAGAAAAGTCGGAACTGTATGCAAAAAATGCCAGTTTGCGAGTCTCACTTTTTTATTATACTCTAGGTGCAAAGATGAGTAAATATTTTAATTACGTTTATTTTTGCTGAAAGTCTCATTTTTTATTTTCAAAAAGCGCTTAGATTTAAAAAAAATTAATTACTCTTTAGTTCATTTACAAAAATGATTTAGTAATTTTTGTGGTTATATGGATTCTAATTTTGCAGTTTGAAATTAATTTGTTACTGATTTGATTGTTAAAATGTGAAAAATAAACATGTTCTTTTCTGTTGGTATCATAATAAACATAAAAAAGCAAAAAACATTTTTTTTATAATTTTTTTTTAAAATGGGGCCATATTGACCCCATTAAATGCAAATGTTTTTGAAAATACCACGTGGCTTGAGAATATCAAAATGCGTCCCAGTGTAAATTTACTTTTTATGAACACATTCTTGCGAAACTTTTTTAG
Organism: Bathynomus jamesi; assembly: GCA_023014485.1. Taxonomy (NCBI): domain Eukaryota; kingdom Metazoa; phylum Arthropoda; class Malacostraca; order Isopoda; family Cirolanidae; genus Bathynomus; species Bathynomus jamesi. The sequence goes on from JAJOZX010000667.1 coordinate 793,773, forward strand.
TCAGGAACTGATGTGGACTGGAAATCATTTTGCTCTGAAGTTCGTATCAACTGGCTTAATAATCAAGAACCAATTGGAGGTCCAGGTATTATTTGTGGAAACTGATGAACAAATTTGGTAAATCTAAATACAATCGGGGACGTGAACTACAAGGTGTGGGGGTTTTCGGTGGAATTGAAAGTTTCAAAGCGAAAATTTCTTTTAACCGTCGGTGATCGGAGCAAAGAAACATTACTTCCACTTACACAATGCTTTATTTTGCCGGGGTCAATTGTCATTAGTGACTGCTGGAAGGCTTACAGCCAGCTCTCTGATCTGCGTTATGAAGACCGAACTGTGAATCATTCCAACAATTTCGTCGATCCAGAGAGTGGCGCGCATCCGCAGAATATAGAAAGACTTTGGGAAGATATAAAGGCATGGGTTTTGAGAGCTGGTAACAAAAAAAAACATTACTAGCAGTACTTTGCGCGCTACCTATTTCAAGCAAAACACAAACACCACAAGACTATCTTGCATTATTTTTTGCGAAACTTTATCCACAGTCACAATAAAAGGTTAGTTATTTTCCCGTCGATTTAGTAAAGGTTAGGTTAGGTTCATTTTAGTAAAGGTTAGGTTATGTTCATTTTAGTAAAGAAAATTAGCTGATCTTGTTTTTGTGTGCTTTATTCATATTTCCTCATCATTTCCCGTGCTTTCCCTTCGGGATCTTTCCTGTTTCATTAACTGTTTCCGATTTTTATGAAAACAACGTGATATGTACAGTTTTTCACGCCGATTTCAAAATTATAAACCATTTCATCGAGAAATACTTAGGTTAGGTTAAGTTAGGCTTATTAGCATTTGATGTTTTCTAGGACACTTTTTCTTTCGGTATTAAGTTATATTCTTGTAAAAAATTTATTACATTTTCTTCTGTCTCAGTCTTCCTATATAATTCTATAAAATTAAATGGTGCTACTGTAGTATGCGGTCTACCTACGACTCGGCGGTCTACCTTTTAATTATAGCTTCTTCTTATCTTATTATTTTATTATTAGGTTAATTGTACGCCCTTGACGATTGATTAGGTTAAGTCGTGATATTTTCGTTAAAACTAACGAAAATACAACTTAACCTAACCAATCATCTAGGGCGTACTGTAGTATGCGGTAGTAGTAGTATGTTTAACTTCTTTAATAATTCCTTAATTGTGTAAATTAAATTATAATTCCTTTCAATTCATTTTAAATATTTTGAACGGTAGACCGCATACTACAGTAGCACCAATTAAATTTGTCAGTCATTGGAAAGTAAAAAGATGTTGAACTAGTCTATGCTTGCAGCGGAAGAACAAAATAGATGCGCAACGCCACCGTTTAAAAAATAGCCTAGCCTATGCTTGCAGTGATTACACCGTTCTAGTACTTTTTGTAGTATTCTATAATTTACTTTCATTTCGAAAAAACTTATTTTTATACCTAACCTAACCTAAGTATTTCTCGATGAAATGGTTTATAATTTTGAAATCAGCGTGAAAAACTGTACATATCACGTTTTCATAAAAATCGGAAACAGTTAATGAAACAGGAAAGACCCGAAATGATGGTCAATTATGAATAGAGCACATAAAAACACACAAGATTAATTAATTTTCATGTCTGAATTCGGAGGCCGTGCATCTCCCGAATATTGACCATTATGTTTACCATCTACGATTAATAGTAAATTCTCCCACTCGATTACATGGGAGGTTAGTACCTTAATCACCCGTGGTCGTGAAAGCGTTGCGTTTCCTCAAGCGTTGAAATATGAACAAGGTTTTGTTAATTTTACCTCGTTGTTTAGTGGTATCGGCCCGGCCTTTTATTATTATACGTACCAGAACAAATTAGCGAAATTGTTAACGGTACAAATTGCAGATTTAAAATTTATAAAATAGACCTCCCTCTAATGCTGAAATTAAAGAAAACTTGCACTTTTCTTGTGGCTGTTATTGCCAATCAATACTTCCATCAACTATCTTGTTTACTAAATAATGATCGTAAATGATTTAACACATTCGTAGAAAGAATAGTTAACGGTCAATATTATACCATTAATTACACAAGAAACGGATGTCAGATTCTTTCAAAGCACATCAAAACTGATGAGAAAAATATCTTCTGCTTAATAATTGCTGGATAGAGTTCAACGGAATATTAACCGATGTATTTAAATAAAATGAATGGTACAAAAAGTTACTATTTAATAAATTGATATTGAAAAATAATTACATGCATTTGATTCAGTAATGCTTTAAAGCTTTTTTTTTTTTTTAATAAAAGCGTAAACAATGTCGGAAATGCGATTGTTCTAAAAAAAAACTGTACAACAGCTGTGTTTACCATATTTTCGCCTGGCCTAGGCTTTAGTTGCAATGGCATTTAGGAGTGTAATCTATTGGTACCATAATTGGTGCTATTGGAGTATTGGTAGCATTAAAAATGAATGTACTGCAATTACAACGCGTGATGTTTTGTACATTTCTATATACAGGGTGGGGCACGGGAACCAAGTGTTTTTGGAATAATCAGGAAAATGATATTTATTTTTGTAAAGAAAATATATTGGTAGAACAACATTCGTAAGAACATAGCATTTCATGTCATAATAATCATGTACCGAAAATTATATCTGGCATATGATGTCCTTGGCCGTCGACGCATTGTTGAAGGCGTTTACGAAAATTGGCCTCCACTCTTCCCAGCAGGTCTCTGTTGATTTGGATGATTTGTTGACGGATCGCTTCCTTCAATGCATCTAATGTACGGGGCTTGTCCTCGTAGACACGTGACTTGAGGTACCCCCATAGAAAGAAGTCACATGTGGACAAGTCAGGGGACCGAGGGGGCCATGCAATGTCACCAAATCTCGAAATGAGATGGTTGGGAAACAGGGGGCGAAGAACAGCCATTGACGCTCTGGCGGTGTGGCGTGGCCCCATCTTGCTGAAACCACAAATGTCGACGAGCAATACGCCTTCTTCGTAACTCAGGGATGAAAAAGGTGTTCACCATCTCAATGTAACGCCCAGATGTTATGGTAACGGTAACCCCATTTTGTTCGAAGAAATAGGGACCGATGACGCCAAACTTTCCCACCGCGCACCAAACTGTAACCTTAGGGCTATGCAGCGGATTTTCAGCAGCCCAATACCGACAGTTTTGATTGTTGACGGCCCCATTAAGGTGGAAATGGGCTTCATCACTCATTACCACCATCATGTTTTCATTCTGCTCATAAAGTGCAAGCATTTCCTGTGCAAAATTCAGTCGTTGGGGGCAATCGTTTACATTCAATTCCTGCACCATCGCTAACTTGTATGGGTGAAAATGTAATTCTTCATGCAAAATCCGTCTAACAGTACGATTGCTGATTCCGAGTGCAGCTGAATGTCTCCGAGCAGAGCGGCCTGGGCTTTGCAACATCGCTTGTCTGACCCTTTCAACGTTCTCTGGAGTACGCACAGTGCGTTGCGGCCCCTTCGGTTTTGTTTTCATTATTGAGCCTCCTGTTCGAAGATTGTTAACCCAACGTAAGATTGTGTCACGAGCGGGAACAGTCATTTCGATGAATGTTGAATCTGCGGCGAAACGCACGCTGAACTGCTGTCACTGACTCGCCACTCCTAACAAAATGATCATACGCGAACATGCGGTGTTCTAACGTCCACTGCTCCATGATGGCACCTGAAAGATAAAGGTGAGTGTTAGTTAAAGTTAAATGCTATGAACCCAGGAATGGAATGCTACCTACCGCACGCCCCTCCCATTCCTAATGGCCGATTACTAGCTATTCAAAAACCACTTGATTCCCGTGCCCCACCCTATATGAGGGTTGTTCAAAAAAGGTTTACAAGGTGTTTTGAAGAAACTTTTATTACAAGGCAAGTAAAAAGTAATATTAAAAGTATTTCAATAACTTATTACTACTTTCTACATAATCATCAAATAGATTCAGACATTTGTCTAGCGTTGGACAAACTTTCCGATACTGGTCGAGTAAAATGTAGGCCCTTTTTGTAGGGTTCTTAGTTTCGTATGGCTGCTTCTGCATCAGGAACTTTTTGAAATTGCTAATCTCTGAGTTCTTTTAGGGATGGAAACAAATGGAAGTCACTTGGTGCAAGGTCAGGACTACCGTGGGGATGATCCATGACTACCCAGGGACGATTCCAAACGTTGGCGTGTCTGATTTCCAGTAAGAGGGCGTGCCCATCACCTTACCAGTTAATGGTGACCCGGATGTTCCCACTTTACAGTGTGCCACACACGCCTAACAAAATATTGCACTACCAACATTATTGTACTATGCATAATGCACTGGTAAGTAACCTTGTAAACTTACTTTTTGAACAACCCTCGTATCTCACCAAGTACAGTATTATTGAAAAGATAATTGAGTATATTAAGGTTCACTTTTTATTTGCCAATCCCCTTCGTAACCATTTTCTTCACTACACCCTGCTTTTGATCTTTACAAATATACAATACTCAAAAACCACTGGATCACCTGAAGATCAGGGCCCCCAGCCTCCTTGAGTTAGCTTTATAAGGCTAACTAACGAAAATATCACGACCTAACAACCAATCGCCAAGGGCGTACAGTTGACCTAACAATTGGTTAGGTTAGGTCGTGATATTTCGTTAGTTAGCCTTATAAGGCTAACTAAAGAAGGCTGGGGGCCCTGATCTTCAGGTGATCCAAACCATTTTTAATGGTTTCTAAAATATCAAATTATATAATTGCCAATAACAAACTTCAGAGAAGATTAATTTGAACTTCGAAAGTCGATGTTTAAGTTTAATTTTAGGTAGTAAATAAAATAATAAATTATACCAAAATTCCTTCAAAGAAAACTTATGGAAAAACAATTCTAAAGTTTTATGAAGTCGGGATAACTAAAGAAAAATACATATAAAATTTACTTACAAACGATAAAATTTAAACCATGAGTATAAACCTCTTTTTCATTCAAATAAGCATATTCCATTTGTACAATACATTTAACAATAGAAAACTTTTACTTCAATATTTTAAGCATGATTTTTATTAGTACCATAATAATAATAATGAGTACGAATGTACTACAGCACGCGTCATGTTTTTAAAAATAATTTTCATATATCTCACCCAGTATAGTAATACTCAGTGGCGTATTAAGGATATACGGTCCCTGGGGCCAAACTATTGTCGGGTCCCCATCTCCCGATATGAAAAATCATGTATTAATATAATTATAAATATAAATGTTGCAAAATCACAATACATTCCTGTAATTTTCCCATTCACAATTTTAAATCGATCTACGCAAGTTTTTTGAGCCGCTTTGCATCACAAAACTTAGTATCGAAGGCTCAATGTTCAAATTTTGTAAAACCGTTTCTATGCATAACAATGACAAGCTCTACATTTTCCCTGAATTAAACCTTGCCGTTTACTTTTAATTATACTTAGCTTGGAAACTACGTTCCCCATTTGCATTTATCATCAAACAAATATATATGGGCTATGCAATACAGGTATTCGGGAAAACCACTCGCTTTGTGAATTTCTTCAAATAGGTCCAACAGTTTCAAATCACAAAACTTTTTTACATACAACAAAATGTTGAAATTCAGTTGGGAAGCTAGCCTCGAAATCATTCGGGTTCTGACAAGACAGGTTTTTTTGTGGCCTTTGACGCATCTGCTAATGTTCAGATCCGAGATTCTTTAGCATTCTATATCTATCATTAATGTCATTATAAACATCTGCTGTTTTGTCGATATTCTCACCTAAATTGCCAACAATTTTTAAATGTTTCAATTCTAAATTTGTCTCTTGGTGATTCTGATAAAACTGTTTCGTCCGTATCTTCGCCTGTTAATTTTTCTTCGTCGAATTCTGATCACTCTATAACCTCCGTCTTCTTGGCTTTAAGCTTCAAACTCATCGAAACGATTATGAAAAGACAATGAACTTGCGTAGAGATCTCATCATTCTTGCAGCCGAGCAAAGGTCCAAGTTTCCTTGTTGAAGTAGGCCTACTTCAGATAGGTGATTAATTCGATCTAATAAGACTGTCCAAATCTCAGATATGACTTTCTAGAATAAGGTTTTATCGGAGACACTGAGCTGCATATCTTGTTTCTGGCGGCTGGCTTTCATTTTCGCTTTTTCTAAGCAATTGTTAATTTCCTCATAACTGTACATAAACTTTATTAGCATCAAACCTAGCCGACCCAACGTGGCATATTCTCTTGACAAGTTTTCCTTGCAAACATTCCACCAGCGCAGCACAGCGTGCTGTTGATCCGGAGAAATTGTACAATTCTTGGAGAAAGCCAAAATAATTCACTGCCTGCGTGCAGCTCTACTGAAGCCAACGCCAATCATATTTGCAGCATTGTCATACGACTGCCCTCTGCAGTTCATATATCGACATAGTTTTGACAGCAATTAATTTTTTCAAATATTGACTCTTGTTGGGGAAGACTAGCAAAAATGTTAAAAAGCGCTCGTGTACACGTGCAGTCTTTTGGGACTCTTCAACATAGAAATATTGGGATATCTTGGCAGTTTTCGCAAGTACATCTCGTTTTTAAGTTTTCAACTTTCTTTTTTGAGCACCATTTTTTTCCAAATTGTATCAACATTACTGTCAATGTTGCAAAATTGTCAGCAATACCAAAATAATAGAGAACAAAACGGGTTTTATTAAAATACACTTACACCATCAAAACAGGATAACTTAAGAGTTAAAACATTCGACCAGAAAAAGGTATGGGATTCCTTGAACCTATTGCAAGCCCAGATAGCAGTTGTAAGTTATATGTAGAGATGGAAAATGGTTACGGTTCGGAACAGCCCATATTACATTTATTGAGCTCTCTAGATATTGTTGACGTTCCGATAAAATAAAAATAAGTGAATGATAAATTATAAGACTGCCTCTCTAAATTAGGTTTCGAAGGGTTTAGTGCTTATAGAAACACTGCGGACAGGAAGCGATGCTTATAAAATGTAACGTTCCTAATTAATTAAGGGAAGAAAAGCAAATTAAAAAAAGCCTATTAAGTATCGTGATTTAGTTTGTGATGTTATGAAATTGGTTGTTCCACAATATATACCGCTAGTCAGATTAACCTCATGAATCGCAATTAACTCGTTTCAAGCCGATAACCCCAGTCAACCCGTCGAAGGCTCTCAACTTGACGAACGTTAATGAAATTCGAAGTTAATCTAAATAGCTATCCCTGGGTGGTTCTCCTTGTGTAAGACAATCCACAATGGCGTTCTCAAACACTTGGGTCAACGATTAACACCCGGGTATAAATATATATAGGTGGAACGATGATTGAAAATACGGTGAGGAATGAAGCTTAGCCTCTATAAACAAGTGATTCGGCGAAATATTAATTAACATTAAAAGTTCCAGTGATTGAGAATAAAGTACTAAAAAGGAATTCAAGATCGTAAAGAATTCGACACTTATTATAATGATTAGTGAATGATGTTAAATCTCGGAATTATAAGACGAAGATGATCGAAATAATAACGGGCTAAAATTAAAATGACTTAGTCAAACCATTTTGAGGAAGTGAAAAACCGACACATGCAACTCGTAAAAGATCTTCGAATGAACTAAGATGGCAACTACAACTCATTTTGCCGGCATCGAAGTGCTGAAAGCGCGCCGAACGAGGAGTATGACATTGTTGCCCAAAATTTCCAGAGGTTGAAAGAAATTGAGATCCAGTACTCTGGCGGGCGTACGATTTTAGTTATATTTTTGCGGTTGGTATCTGCAAACGTTTTAATGGTTTCGAGTAGGCCCTCTCAGAGGTCCAGAGAGGCCCGGGCCACTTCCAGCTTTTGACTCGTAGCTAAACCCAATTATATATATATATATATAATATACGCCTCGGTGGTGTAGTGGTTAGCATCGCTGACTCGGAATCCACCGGCCCCTGGTTCGATTCCCGATGATGGCAGTTGGCGCGCAGCAAACCCAGCTGCTCATCCTTCCATACAATAAACATTGGTTGGTAGATAAATGGGTACCCTGGTAACCTAGTGGGTAAGACGTTGGGTTGCTGGTTGGGTTTCGATCGTGATATTGAGTCCGAGCAAGGACTTTGTAATTTCTGACCACCCGTGGTGGTCAGAACAAGCTTGACTTCGTCAGAATGAACAATTCGGGCGGAAGCGAAAACAAGGTTTTATATATATAGATATATATTTTATAAAAAATATTTGACAGCAGTTGGCAACTAATAAGGGCACCTCGCATTTTAAGACCTAAAAATATATTTACCTTAATTTATTTTCATTTTAATAAGATCGATAACCCATTTATCTTTGACTAAATCCTATAGTCTATAGTTAAAAATGTTATATAATTTTCACTATTTTTAGGTTTCAACTTATCTCATAAGTTCATAAGCCGAAATACAAGCAGCAACTTTTATGTTGTAACAACAAAATGTATTTATAGAAATAATATGGAATAATTAAAAAGTACATAAAATATAAATATGAAACAAAAACTTTTCTCCTCATTTGCAGGGCCCCCAAGATCATCGGGCCCTGAGACCAGGTTACTCTTGTTCACCCCCACTCCTCCCCGTCTTAATACGCCATTGGTAACACTAAAAAGATTTTCGGAAGTCTTGAGGTTTGTCTTTCATGAACCCCAAATTTGATCGAAATTATTGAAACAACTTAAGGAAAATCAGTTCTAAAGTTTATTTTAATAAAAATTGTTTTATGTTAAAAAGATAAAATTTTAAATATAATACGTGTATAAACCTCATTTTATTATTCAAATAAATATATTCCATTTCAGGCGCGTGTCCACAGGGGAGGGGGAGGGGGGGGGGGGGGTTCGGGGGTTGAAACCCCACCTTACTCAAGCCTGGTACACTCGACACCTTTCTTTATTCCTTATCCAGTACTGGATAAGGGCTAGGCTGCTTTAAACCCTAGATCCATGTTCCAAAGCTGGATCCTGTCTGCTTTGCAGATAGCTGGTGAGGGAAGCTATATTTATGGGACCTCTTTGCGAGTGACCCGTTGCCCACGTCGGGCCAGCATCATGAAAAACTCAGGGGACCATTCTGAGTTCATTCCCATATATATATATATATATTATATATATATATATATATATATGACATAATATGTAATATGTAGGGTAACCAACCAGGGTTTACTGCATTTGGCAGGTAATCCTGCTTTTTGTGAGTTTGTCCTGCGAAAAACAAATGGACTACTGCAATGTCCTCCGTTTTGGTCTTTGTCCTGCAATGTACTGCAATTTTGCAAGTTTTTACAGAGATATTACATTTACATATTTTTATAAAAAAAAATAAATAAACATACATACATACACCAAAAGCATTATTATCGTGCATCTGGAAGGTGTGCGGATCATTATTTTGGAAGTAAATTATGAAATCATGAATAATTTCTTTCTATCCTTCGCTTCAGTTTCATTGCCGAAAAAATTATACACTTATTTACCAACGGTAACCAACCTCCTAGGCTCCCAGTGTGCATTGTGCAGTGACTGCTGTTTGTCGTGTAAATAAGTGCGCGTGTATCCTATATGAGTGTGTATTTATTGTGTAATGAATAAGGGCCGTTCAAAGAATACATAACGCTAGTTTTGCTAAAACTTGAAACCCCATCCCACCCCCTTATATCGTTCCGTAACAACGCTAGACCAGGCACCCCCTAATATTAGGGGTTACATAACACCTTAGTGGGTGTCTGGTCTAACGTTACGAAACGTTACAAGGGGGTGGGGGGTGTCAAGTTTAGCAAAAATAGCGTTACGTGATTTTTGAACGGCCCCTAAATCAGTTTTCTTGACAAAGTCACGTAGATTATGTTCAAGACAAACGTGTATTTTCATAATATAAAACTTGATTCTTTATACCGGTTAAATCATCACCGGCTTTGTATGTGTGTTTTTTTTTCATTCTACAGTTCTGGAGCGCGTGATACCCGCATCACGTTCATTGTGCACAAGTGGAAAAACATCTCTTGGGATATTTTTGTAGAGGTAGGTCTTTTGGATCGCCTGAAGATCAGGGCCCCCAGCCTTCTTTAATTAGATTTATAACTTATAAGGCTAACTAACGAAAATATCACGACCTAACCTAACCAATCGTCAAGGGCGTACAGCTGACCTAACGATCGGTTAGGTTAGGTCGTGATATTTTCGTTAGTTAGCCTTATAAGGCTACTAAAGAAGGCTGGGGGGCCTTGAACTTCAGGTGATTCGGTCTTTTTTATTGAGTAGCCTTACAGTCGTTGCAAGATTTAGGGTTGCATTCATAAAAACTAACATTTTATGTGTCCGTACTTAGTTCGCGTTGTGAAGTTTTTTTTTTGTATCCATATTTGGATTCGTGTAAATCAAAAGTGATAATTTGTTGAAGAAAATGCACAGTAATGAAAAGTACACACTTTAAAAATAAATTTTAATTTAATTACTTTTTTTATTTTATTATTCTTAAAAAATACAATATACTATGATTATGTGAAATAAATAAATTGATTTAGTTTTTTAGTTCACTAAAGTTTATGTTGGCCTGCTTTTTTATTTCTTGGACCTGGTCATCCTACACACATACCGGGTTGCCCAGAAAAAAAGTAAGCTATTGCTTTTAAGATTGTATTTCAGTTTTATTTTTGAAAAATCTGCAACAAAGATAAATAGAGTATATTAAAAACAAATATTATAAAGACAGAAGTGCTACATATAAAAACAAATTATTTATTTAAATCGTTATAAAAGCAAGCAAATCTTGACAATAATAAATATAATAGTTGATAAAAGCAATAGCTTACCTTTTTCTGGGCAACCCGGTATATATATATATATATATTATATATATATTAATATATATATATATATTCGCCCTTCTGTCTGTCCTTTATGCAAGCGCAAACCGTTTGACCTAGAGGTACTAAATTTGGCACGGGAACCTCTTATGGGATGAAGAATGTCAACACAGTCGGTCAGCCTGTCTGTTTGTGTTACGGGCGGCAATGTGAAGCTCAAGATTTTCATGACTGTGTTCTTTTCTATAGTTTTATTGACCAGATATCTGATCAGATTCAGAAATCTTGACACAATGTGAAGCTCAAAATTTTCACGGCTGCGTTCTTTTCTATAGTTTAGCCTGTCTGTGAAATTTATCCCGGGCAGTAATGGGGGAGGGGGTTAGCCCCAAGTTGCATAAAGGGGGGTGAGGGGGTTTGGGGGGCATTCAGTTGACAACCGGGCATTCAATTAACCCGGGCAACGCCGGGTACCTCATCTATTATATATTTCCGCCTGTCTGTCTGTCCTTTATGCAAGCGCAAACCGTTTGACCTAGAGCTACCAAATTTGGCACGGGAACCTCTTATGGGATGAAGGTCACCACAGAGTCGGTCAGCCTGTCTGTTCGTCTGTTTGTATTACGAGCGCAATGTGAAGCTCAAGATTTTCATGACTGTTCTTTTTTATAGTTTTATTGACCAAATAATTAAACCGACAGTAATTGGGAGTTCAGTTATTTGGTCAGGGGAGTTTTGGGGGATATCTGATGAAATTCAGAGTGAAGCTCAAAATTTTCACGGCTGCGTTCTTTTCTGTAGTTTAGCATGTCTGTGAAATATATCTCGGGCAGTAATGGGGAAGGGTGGGGGGAGGGGGTTAGCCCCATGTTGCATAGAGGGGGGTGAGGGGGTTTGGGGGACCATTCAGTTGATCTAACCGGGCATTCAATTAACCCCGGCAACGCCGGGTACCTCACCTAGTTATCATATATTTCCGCCCGTCTGTCTGTCCTTTATGCAAGCGCAAACCGTTTGACCTAGAGCTACTAAATTTGGCACGGGAACCTCTTATGGGATGGTCACTACAGAGTCGGTCAGCCTGTCTGTTTGTCTGTTCGTCTGTTTGTATTATGGGCGGAAATGTGAAGCTCAAGATTTTCATGACTGTTCTTTTCTATAGTTTTATTGACCATATAATTGAACCGAAAGTAATTGGGAGTTCAATTATTTGGTCAGGGGGGTTTTGGGGATATCTGATCAGATTCAGAAATCTTGACAATGTGAAGCTCAAAATTTTCACGGCTGCGTTCTTTTCTGTAGTTTATTTAGCCTGTCTGTGTTTGTGAAATATATCCCGGGCAGTAATGGGGAAGGATGGGGGTAATGGGGGAGGGGGTTAGCCCAAGTTGCATAAAGGGGGTAATGGGGGGAGGTTAGCCCCCAAGTTGCATAAAGGGGTGAGGGTTTTTTGGGGGGCATTCAATTAACCCGGGCAACGCTGGGTACCTCACCTAGTGTATATATATATATTATATATATATATAAAATAATAATCTTTATATTATAATGGAGCTAAGTGCGATATATATATGTAACCAAAAAAAATTTGAAGTAAATCCTTTGCAAGGTGCCAGCCCCTTCCCCCTTGGGGGAAGGGTGGGGGTAAATGGGGGAGAGGGTTGGGGGTAATGGGGGAGGGGTGGGGTAATGGGGAAACAGAAAAAGTGATAACTGCGATATATATATATATATATAACCAAAAAATTTAGAAATCCTTTGCAAGGTGCCAACCCCCTTCCCCCCTTGGGGAGTAATTGGGGAAGGGTGAGGGTAAATGGGAGAAAGGGTGGGGGTAATGGGGGAGAGGGTTGGGGGTAATGGGGGAGGGGGTGGGGGTAATGGGGAAACTCAGAAAAAAATGATAACCAAGATCGATTCCGGTCAGGAAGATCATGCTTATCACACCTAATGGAATAATAAGTGCGATATATACGTATATGTGTAACCAAAAAAAATTTATAAATCCTTTGCAAGGTGCCAGCCCCCTTCCCCCTTGGGGGTAATGGGTGAAGGGTGGGGGTAAATGGGGGAGGGGGTGGGGGGTAATGGGGAAACTCAGAAAAAAATGATAACCAACATCGATTCCGGTCAGGAAGATCATGCTTATCACAACTAATGGAACACTATAACAATATTATTGATGCACTCGAAACAATGAAAACTATGATTTGGCGGGCCGCAGGGCCTCCAATTACTGTCGGTTCTGTTATTTGGTCAATAAAACTATAGAAATGAACGCAGTCATGAAAATCTTAAGCTTCATTGTATTAAGATTTGTGAAGCTTTAGATTTTCATGGCTGCGTTCTTTTCTGTAGTTTTATTGATTGAATAATTGGTTTTCCAGTAACTGGAAGGCCGCAGACACCCCAATTACTGTGGCCCAAGGTGAGAGGAATAGGAATGATATCCAGATAAAGTGCTACTGATGTTCAAAATAAAATACGCCGTAGGCCCACAATTCAGCCCAAGCACCGCAGATCTAGCAAAAACGGCGCGTAGCGCCGATCTTTTGCTAGTAATAATAATGATGATTATAATGATCCAAATAATAATAATAAATTTTCTGTCATTCATGGCGGCTACGGATAACTTGTTGAAAATAATTTCGTACAACGTTAAGTCATTAAGGTATTCAATTGTAGATGTTCATAAAATCTGTGACAGTGCAGATATGATACTCCTGCAAGAGCACTGGTTATCTAAGCAAGAGCTAAAATTTCTCACTACCATCCATGATGACTTTATATATCGCGCGTCCTCAGCAGTAGCAGTAGACTCATCAAATGAGTTATTGTTGTATGGTAGTCCCTTTATTGGTGTTGCTTTCTAATAAGAAAAAATTTGTCAAAGTATATAAAATTTTTAACGAGTGATACTGTAAAGTTGTTAAGAATTGAATTAAGAGTGAACAATGCATATTAATTGTAAACTGCTATTTACCATACAACAACGGCAGTAATCTAGATTCTAGATGAATACATTGATTTGTTGTACAAAATTAAATCATTATCAGATAATCGCAAATATTCTCACTGTATAATAATGGAGGACTTAAATGCGCGTGTGAACTTGGAATTTTTTGTAGAATTGGGTAACGTGTGCGAGTCTGCTAAATTAAATATAAGTGATGTAGAAGTATTATTTATCCGTAACGTGGTAATTTTATATATGTTAGTGATATGAGTGGTACCACCAGGTGGACTGATCGGGATCACTTTAACATATTGCTTCCCAAAGCCGGATATCCGGCACTTTTAATTTTAATTAAATATCTTAGATGATGAATCCTTAATAAACATTTTTATAGGTACCTACAAAGTAATAGCATTATTATTAGTATTATTATTTATTATTAGCTATATTAGTTAGTTTTAACCTCTCTATCTGCAACAATGGCGACCCAAAGAGAGAAGAAATAAGTTTAATAATCAAGGGATCCAAAGAAGTGGTTATGACAACCACCCTAACACATAATAATAAACAGAAACTGAGAATTAAATTGATCTAATTGAGCTAAACAGATCAAAAATTTAAATACATCTGTAACATTGACATATCATGATATCACACATTATAGAAAAAATGAAGACAAGCAATCAATAGTATGGCAATATGTGTTGAAAAATAAATGAAAATAGACTTAATGTACGTATTTACGATTCACTATATTTCATATTTTCATCAAGAAGATCAGTTCTTCAGCATTAGCTGGCAATAATTTGCTTCGGTTGTCTGCATATACCTGACCCGCTGCACTGAATAACCGTTCAGAGGCAACTGAACTTGGTGGTGCACTTAAATATTTAAGGACCATTGGTTTCAATGTTTCAATTGATTGACATTGTTGCACCACCATTTCATTGGGTTGTCAGTCCTGTGTATGTTTGGTAGCGACAGATACTTATCTATTTCTGAAGTGTAGAAGAGGCAGAGTTTTTTAGCCTTTGAATGCCTATGAAGCAGAGGACACTTTGCATTGGATGAGTCTGAAGTTTGAGAAACATCGGGTAGCTGGCATGATTCGTCTGCACTGCTGCTGTCTTCTTGATCCACTGAAGTTTTTTTCACAAGTTGGTCGAAGCAAGCCCATATGTCCTCATGTCCTCATGAGTTTCTTCAGCCAAGTTCATTGGTAAACCGACCTCTGCTACTTCTGCTTCCTCGACTTCTGCTTCAGCCCGGCTAGTAGAATGTTTCTTCTGCAGTTTTTCGTGCTCAACTAATTCTGCCACAAGCTGCTGTTTCACCCCATTGGCATCTTTCAGAAAGTGCGACTTGTAGCGGGGATCTAAAAGGGTAGCCACCGTAAAGCAGTTTTGCTCCAGGTTTACAGATTTACTGCATGTCGGTTTCATGAAACGGTCTTCCAGCGCTTCTTTCAAGTTTTGCTTGACAGTTTGGATCCCACAATCTTTTTGTCTTTTTGAAAGATAAGAATGTAGTGTAGCTACTGCTGGAATTACAAAACTGATCAGTTCGCTGTCTTTACTCGCTTGTTTGGTCAATTCTTCAAATGGTTGTAGCACTCGAATAATATTTTCCACCAAACCCTAGTTATAAGCGGTGAGTGTTGGAATGTCTTGTTCTGCAGCATATGCTGTCACTACCTGCCTTTGTTCATGCAGACGTTCTAACATGTAATATGTCGAATATGCTGAATCGTTAGTGGCTACAGACTCGGTCTTCTCTTCATGCAGTGCTTTGAACTTAATGCTGGGATGTTTACTTTGAATGTGATTCCACAATGGTTTTGTTGAATATGACCGCGGTGTTTTACCACGCACGATGTACCTCCCATTGTTTGTAACATCACATAATTTGCACTCCGCTTTATGTTCATTTTCCACACCACAGACTTTAAAATACTTCCAAATAATTGATTTTGATTTAGAAGACATAATTCACTTTTATTTCTAATATTAACGACTAGAAAGTCTATATTTTCACAATTTTTCTGAAATGAACAAGAAAACTAGTAATGTACAGCCTGGAGTAAGAAACAATAGTAAGGTTCCCTAAGACTAGGTACTAGGTAAAACGAGTGAGCTTTTAACATATGCATCAGGTATTATTTGCAATACCGGATATCCTATATCCGGCCGGATATCGGATATCCGGTGATCATGATTTGTCGGATATCCGATATCCGGTTATCCGGCAAAATCACTATCCGGCACATCCCTAATGTAAATACGTACAGTATTTGTTTATTATTAATGTATGATATTATGTATTGAAATATTTTTATGGAACGTAACCCCCCTAATTAACATTGTGTCTATGGGAAAATATACCTCATTATACGCAGTAGTTTCCAGGAACACAACTGGCGCGTATAGCGTATAGCGAGCCGGGAATACTATCCGATCACAATGTCGCTTAACTTCGCTGATCAGCAGGAAGCGGTGTTACGACATTGGCTACGACGTCGTCCTCAGGCATCAACAAAATGACGCTATTACTCATGACGATCAGTTAAAAGCAGGCATTTAATAGAAATAATAATAATAAATACTTTTTTTCTCCTTTGTTTTCTTCTACTAAGTGACTGTCCAACGATTTGTGGCGTTTCTTCGAACAGCATTTCATAAAATCAAAGGTACAACATTAAGTATAGAGAAAGTTCTAATTTAAGATAATCTTACTGTAACTTCATTTAATTTTTTTCTTACTCTATAGACCCTTTTTATTATGAAAGTTTTATTTTTTAGTTATACAGAAAGTTATTTTAAAATGGAAGTTGACTATCTGAATGCTTTTTACTTGTTTTTGCGTTTTAATCCAGTTTACCATGTTTACCAGTTTATTTAAGAAAACGTTCAGTAAAATTTAGAAGTAAACTAATCTAAATTCTATTTGGAGGTCCTTTAATATCGTCCCCCTCAAAAGTAATAAACAATTAATTAGTGTACCCATCCAGTGAATGAACAATAACAGTTTATATTCCTACAATAAAAATTATTTTTATTTTCCGTCTTGCAATTATTGGCATGTTTGCAACTATGAGGAATGATTATTATTGGTGATTTATACCATTAGTTTTCATTTTTTAATCATTATTATTAATTAAAAGACATTTTCCAAGTTAATATATATTACTTCTGGAAGAATACTTGTATTTAATATTATAACTGCACTTGTCTATATCTATAAAATTATATAATTTTAACGCACTTATTATTTAAAATGTATCAAACCTATATATATTTGAACATTTAAAATCTGCAAAGTTTATGAACTGCTGTTTGCCGTTCGCCAGATATGAAGAGTGGATGGAGTACGACGACGAGTCACAATTTCCTGGAATTTTTTTCCAAATGACGTGTTTGTTTTCTCGGAATTTCTGAAATTGGTTTGGAATTTTTTCATTCCGTATTTCCGGTGATGCTTGAGAAATTTTATTTTTTGATGAAAGCGCACTTGTTCGTAATTACTTCAATTGCATATCGCTGCAAAAAAAGTAGTTCAAATTCGAGTCCAAATCGTACAGAAAAGAGGAAACATTGACACAAATACACCAATACTAAGTAATTCCAGCACATCTGAACCAAATATATTATTTCGAAAAGTAACACCAGATCTTTAGTAAACTCCTGCCAAACTTTTCAGTTTGGATATTATCATTCGTTATAGTCATTTAATTTGTAAGGGTGACACTTATTCCGATCATACTTTGATTTAAATAAGAAAATTTACCCGAGTTTGATATTCCTTATTATTCTTACATTTTAAAATAGGAACATTTATTATTGAAATAACGACCAATATGAAAGCAACAGGGAAAGAAATAACACTATAGCGTTATAGAAAGAGGCAAATTTGAAATTTTTAATTTTCACTCCAAGGCTATAAATTGGGAAGATATTACACCCGGCATGGAAGCAATAGAATGGAAAACCATATTTAACCCATTCACCGCCAACACTTTTTAGGAAGGTAACCAGCCACCGCCAGTATTTTTGCAAGTTCTATCATGGATTATGTTATCAACAGTCTAATGCAAAGAATTAAAAAAATCAACCAACCCGATTATCCAAGCTATCCATGAGTCCTGCCATTTATCCTCTAAAGTCTAAGCTATGGAATTTTTGGTACGAAAACATCTGTCTGTAGCTCCACTTAACTCTGACATTACAGTATTATTTCTAATCAATTGTATATATTTCTATCCCTAGTATGTGAACTGTCATTGTATTAATAATATTTGTCATATGGACTATAGTCTGCCAATAAACATTTTCATTTTCATATAACTTATATTTGTTGTTACAATTGGACCTCTAAAACCTACATTTAGACACCAAGAATGCATCTTTAGCATGAATACAAGCGAAGATATGCCAATATTGTTTTTGTGGCGGCCGTCTTGGATTTCGCCGCCTAGCGGAGTTAGCCCACATTTTCGTGAGGTGCCAAGCTTATTTTGGCGCAAGTGTAGTTTACGTCCCCCTGACGCAAAAGGGGACACAAACTACACTTGGTCAAAGTTGGGGAACGTAAACTACACTAGGATTTTTAGGAGACATTTTTTAAATGAATCCATCAAATAAAACGTTAAAACTAACAAAAATATTATAAGTTAATCTAACCAATCGTCAAAAAATATATATTATATATATATATATATATATATATAATATTATATATATATATATTGACGATTGGTTAGGTTAAGTCGTAATATTTTTGTTAGTTAACGTTTTACATATTTGATTAGGTATACGCAAAGTTGGGGAACGCAAACTACACTAGGATAATGCAGAAAAACGTAAACTACACTAGGCACCACAGGGAGACAAACTACACTTGCTCCCTTATTTTGATCAGTATCCTCAATTAATTTAAAATCAACCTTCAAATCTTCATCAGGAGGGAAGGTCAAGGACTCTATTGGAGTGTCTCTACTATATAGACGTGATAAAGGTAAACTCAAAATGCTTCTATAATTTTACAAAAAGGAAGGCGAAAAATCACGCGAGTATCGCTCGGACTTTTGAAGAATGAAAACATTGTTTTAACCGATCATCTAAAAGAAAGGCACTATTGCAGTTGGGTACCTCAACCCAATAAATTCAATTACATTAAAACAAAAAACTTAAAGGACAGATAAAACAAACAATTCATTCTATGGGATATACAGGGTTCGTACGCTCCTTGAAACTCCTTTAATTTTGACAAACTCATTCAAGGACCTTGAAACTCCTTAAAAAATGATATATATCCTTGAATAATCATTTCTATCCTTGAATTACTACTGGAGTCGGGAAAGTACTTGAATACTTGAATTACTTTTAAGTCTCCAACAGAAAGTACAGTATATAAGAGTATAAGGAATTTGAATTTTTCAATGAAAATAATTATTGAATTATATTTATAGCCATACTTTGAAGCCAGGTTCTTTTCCTGACTCGAACCAATTTTTTTGCATTCTTGTACATTTCTGCATTTTAGTAAACAATTTGTGTCACTAATTTATTTAGTGTATAAGATATACTGATTATTTAAATTTATGTGGTGATATATGTTGTGTATAAGAGGTTTGTATATTATGTACAAAAAGTTTGAATTTATTTGGTTATGGTTTGAATTTGTGTGGGGATATGTGTAATGGATAAGGGATATTGATTATTTATTTGTGTGGAAATATATTGTAGTGTATAAAGAGATATACAGGGTGTCCATAAATGATTACCCTGATTAAAGCATGCTATAACTTTTAAATAAACACTCGTATTCAAACAGTTTTAATCATAAGTAGATAAACGTACAAAGTTTTGATACATAGTTAATGAACTTAATAAGCTCCCACATGTGCACCCCTAGTGGCACGTAAAATGTCTAAACGGTATTCACACTCACGCCACACATTTTCCAACATTTGTGGATTAACTGTTGCAATTGCATCCGTAATGCATTCTCGCAGTGTCCTGATATCTGGAACAACTGTTGCATAAACCAAATCTTTAACATGACCCGAGAGAAAGAAATCCAGCGGGGTAATGTCTGGTGATCTTGGGGGCCATGGGATTGGCCCGTCCCTGCCAATCCATCAATTTGGAAATTGCGTTGGAGTTTCACGAACAACATGCGCCCAATGAGGGGGTGCCCCATCTTGTTGGAAGATAACAGTTGGCTGCCTGTCCTGCAGCTGGGGAATGGCGTAATTGGTGAGCATATCCAGGTACACAGTTGCGGAAACAGTGTTCTCAGCGAAGAAGAAAGGACCAATTATCTGGTCATGCATTGGTCCACACCAGACATTGATCTTCGGACTGCCCCGAATATGCTCCCTTACGGCACGTGGGTTTTCCGATCCCCAAATACGCACATTGTGTCTGTTGATTCTACCACTAAGATGAAACGTAGCCTCGTCTGAAAAGCAGACACGTAACAAGAAGTCATTATCCTCGTCAATGCTGTTCAAAATGTCAATAGCGAATTGTTCACGTTTTGGACGGTCATCAGGCTTCAGTTCTTGAACAATTTGTATCTTGTAGGCGTGTAACTTCAAACGTTTGTGTAACACCTTGTGCACCGTAGACTTCGGTATCTTTAGTTGGCATGAAGCTTGTCTCACCGATTTCGTTGGTGACCGTGTGAAAGCAGTTTGAATGTTTTCCACCGTCCCATCGGAAACTGATGGTCTACCACTGCTCTTTCCCTTTTCCACGTTTCCAGTTTCCAAGAACTTTTTCATCCACGACTTAATTAACTTCACATCAGGTGGATTCTTTCCATACTTTGTTCTGAACCTTCGCTGAACACTGACAGGAGATTTTGTTTCTGCAAGCCACACAGCACATTGTGCCTTCTCTGTCACAGACGCCATCTTAACTGAACAGCTACTATAGCGCTCCTAGCGGCGAATGCGGTAGACGAAACACACCAGCACAGAAACTCTATGCGTGTGCGAGATCACCTGTAAAAAGAAAACGGATGTAAGATTCGTCATTAAAATATGAGAGCATACTGTTTTGAGGGTAAACATATATTGACACCCTGGATATAATTGAATTTTGTGTCGTGATATATGTTATATATGGGACAATATTTTATATCAAAATACATGTTTTTCATACAAAAATTTCGCAAATTTGTTTACAAAACTTTTATATTATAAGAATTATGTATGGCAATATTTTTTACTTATTAAATTCTGAAATAAAGTATATATTTGTGTGGAGATATTCATCCCATACTACATATTTCACAATTAAACGCGTGAAATGAATGAATGCTGCAAACCCACAAGGAAAAAGAAAAACGATTCCAAGGCCTTTCGTGTATTCAGAGCTACACCTCGCCAGGAAATGAAGAGAGAAGGCAAGATGCCCATAAATGTATACGACGTAGCGGAAGCCAAAACAATTAGCACATACTTAACAAGAGTTAATGAGAGGCAAAAGGAATTTTAACAAGATATTGTCAATTTTATACATTCCCGCACTGTTATTGAAATTGTTTTTAAAATGGATAAATGCACATTCTAGAATATTTCTTTCTATTATATCTGTTTTCAACAAGCGCTTTAGAACTATCCCACTTGATGCTATGATTACATCTATACATATGGTTAAACAAAGCGTTGGAGTTATTAGCTGTTCTACACACATATTTATGCTGTTTTACCCTAATATCTAACGTTTTACCCGTTTGGCCTATATATACTGAGTTACATTGCGTACATCCGATCGAATACACAACCAACAACATTATCCGGGCTATTCTTTATTAGGCGTGATTTAACGGTATTATGATACTTAAAGACTACATTGATGCCAATTGCTTTAAGTAAAATCGGAAGATATTGAAAATTAACATGGTAAGGTAGGCTAAGGATATTTTTACGCTCAAATTCCTTTACAATTACATTATTGTAATACCTATTCTTGGCTTTCCTAAGACCATCATCCCTCGATTAAATCCTCTATTTTCCTGCTATGTTTCTTAGAGCATTGAGAGTTGTCAGTCCTGAATTTTTAGATTCCGAGTTATGCAATATCATGAATATTGGTACTAAATTATGTTATCCTATTTCATTTTTAGATAACTGTCTTAGGAAAGCCAAGAATAGCTATTATAATAATGTAATTGTAAAGGAATTTGAACATTAAAATATCCTAGTCTACCTTACCATGTTAATTTTCAATATCTTCCGACTTTACTTAAAGCAATTGGCATCAATGTAGTCTTTAAGTATAATAATACCGTTAAATCACGACAGATAATGTTGTCGGTTGTGTGTATTCGATTGGATGTACACAATGTAACTCAATATATATAGGCCAAACGGGTAAAACGTTAGATATTAGGGTAAAACAGCATAAATATGTGTGTAGAACAGCTAAATAATGCTTTGTTTAATAATCGGTAGTGAGCAGGCTTTAGTTATGGGTGACTTTAATTGCGCCAACGTGAATTACGATACAATGCAGGGAGACGCGGAAGGTAATCGTTTAGTTAATTTTCTCGAGGATAGCTTTCTTATTCAAAAGGTTGGGGAACCTACGAGGTTGGACAGTATTTTAGATTTAGTAATAACTACGGATGATAGGCTAATTACTGATCTTCAAGTAATAGAACCGTTGAGCAATAGCGATCACAATATGGTAGAGTTTGTCCTCTCAGTAAGTCACTCGAAACCAACTAACTCGACTAAAATTCGTAACTTCCAGCACGCAGACTTTTGTAAATTTCGAAATAAATTGTCACACGTCAATTGGGAAAACGTGATGGGGAACTCCAACGCAAAACTAATGTGGGAATCGTTCGAAACAGTATTTAGGACTATAAATGAGGACTGTGTACCGTACAAAATTAAGCGTGCGAAAGTAAACAACAAGCCCTTGTGGTTTACTTCTAGAGTAGGAGATATTATAAAGAGTAGAGATAGGGCTTATAGGCAACATAAGTGCGATAAAGACAATTTGTTGTTACGAAACAACTACATATCTCTGAGGCGTGAAGCGAAAAGTGTAATAAAAAAGTCCAAGCGCGAATTTGAAATCTCCATAGCTCGTGACGGTAAAGAAAACCCCAAGCGATTCTTTCAATACGTCAATAATAGAAATCCAGTAAAAAGTGTTTTGGGTCCATTGAAAAATGTAAACGGAGATCTAGTTTCTGAAAACAAGGAAATGGCTACCTTGCTAAACGAATTTTTTACGTCAGTTTTTACTATAGAAGATGTAACGAATATCCCTACGGTCATAGACATAATACCTTTTGATAATGGTAATATTTTGGATAATATTGTCGTTAGTGAAGGGGAGGTAATGCGCTATATTGATAGGATGAAAACGCGTAAATCACCGGGTCCGGATTCCATATATCCCATACAACTAAAAGAATTAAAAGATAGCATTGTTGTGCCGCTAACCAAGATTTTTAATGCCTCTATTTCTGAGGGGTGCGTACCAGATAATTTCAAGTTAGCAAACGTAACACCTATCTTTAAGAAAGGCGATAAAGGTGGGCGGGAAATTATAGGCCAATCAGTTTAACGTCTGTTGTAGGTAAGCTACTGGAATCAATAATTAGGATCGTATAGTCGAACACTTAGAAGTGCATAAACTAGTTAGAAATACGCAGCACGGTTTTAGGCGAAATAAATCTTGCTTAACTAATCTTTTAGAATTTTTCCAAAGCGTGGTTGACGTTTACGATAGACATCGGGCGGTTGATGTAGTGTATTTAGATTTTCAAAAAGCGTTTGACACCGTGCCGCACAAAAGACTCATTGAAAAAACTAAGGCTCATGGAATCAGGGGTGTAGTAATAAATTGGCTAGAAGAGTGGTTGCGAGGTAGAAAACAGAGGGTGGTCGTTGATGGAGCGGAGTCGTGTTGGGCTAATGTAGCGAGTGGCGTTCCTCAAGGTTCTGTATTGGGCCCCTTGCTTTTTCTTATATATATTAACGATTTAGATGTCGGCCTAGTCAGTACAGTTTCAAAGTTTGCGGATGACACGAAGTTGGGTGGTAGGGCGATTAATGACGAAGATAGAGGTAAAATTCAGGAAGATCTGAATAAAATCGTTGATTGGTCGGTCACATGGCAAATGAGATTTAACGTAGATAAGTGCAAAATTTTGCATATAGGTTCGCGTAACGGTAATTTTGCGTATAGTATGTCAGGGAAAGAGTTGATAAGTGTAGAGCAGGAAAAAGATTTAGGAGTTATAGTCACTAGTGATTTAAAAGTAGCGAAACAAAGTACAGCAGCGGTCAATAAGGCGAACAAAGTGTTTGGTTTTATAGCTCGAAATTTTGAGTACAAATCGCGCGATATTATAGTTCCTCTTTATAAATCATTAGTTAGACCCCATTTGGAGTACGCGGTCCAATTTTGGAATCCGCATATGCGCAAAGATATAGACAAAATCGAAAGAGTTCAAAGACGAGCAACTAAGATGATTCCGTCGCTTAGGTCAAAGTCGTACGAGGATAGGCTTAAAGAGTTAAAATTGACAACATTCGAGATTAGGAGGTTAAGGGTGATCTAATCCAGGTTTTCAAAATTATGAATGGGTTCGATAACGTAGATAGAGATAGCTTTTTCGAAATATCTCAATATAATAGGACTAGAAATAACGGGTGTAAGTTGACAAGTAGAAGGTTCGAGACAGCAGTTGCCAAAAACCTTTTTACGCATAGAATAGGTAGTAAATAGCTGGAATAGTTTGCCGGTAGAAGTAATTAGTAGCACGTCTATAAACATGTTTAAAAATCGATTAGACGCATATCTTGATAGATTAGGTATAGTTTAAGGTAGTAAAATTAAGGCTTTGTGGGGATAGATCCCACAGCTCAACACAAGTGTTGTGGGATATAGGGAGGCAGCGTCTTGGGTTAGGGGATACTCTCTGTCCTTACACACCCCATTTAAAGAGATTCCTCTGCTGAGCGGTGCCCCCATAGTACTGTGAGGTATTGAAAAACTCATGATCTTCACTTGCCCCACAAACACTTTTAAATGGGAGACCCAAGATGGGTGCACACACATTTCTACATTACTGTACAGTCTTTACAGCCACACCTACACTTTTCTCCTAAGTGTATATATTGTAATGTATATGGTTGTAAATTTTGACTTGGTCCACAATCGATATGAACCGTGACTTATTTTTCGTGAAAAGGTACTAGTATTGATGGATACCGTAATGAAATTGACTGGATTCTTTGGATCTGATATATTTGCATGTCGGTTATAAACAGATATAGAGTGTAACATATTTGTATAGTAGTCTATTATGACTTGATCCTCTGGATCCAGAGATTCTATCTAGTTTTAAATCGATAATTAATTAGTTTTGCTAAATTGGTCGTTGCCAATGTACAGGAAGTTGTTACATAAATTTCTTATGTTCTTGTGGTTCAGACCCACGTAAAATTGTAGGTCCCCTCCGCCACCACGGAGGACATACACAATTACGAACACAGTTAGGTAGACCAGCCATGAGTGGATCCTAGGGTCTTTGTTGGTCTATAACATTATAACATTATATCCATTTTATCCATTTTAAAAATAATTTCAATAACAGTGCGGGAATGTATAAAATTACAATATCTTGTTAAAATTCCTTTTGCCTCATTAACTCTTGTTAAGTATGTGCTCATTGTTTTGGTTTCCGCTACGTTGTATATATTTATGGGCATCTTGCCTTCTCTCTTCATTCCTGACGAGGTGTAGCTCTGAATACACGAAAGGTCTTGGAATCGCTTTCTTTTTCCTTGTGGGTTTGCAGCATATATGTAGTATATAAGAGAAAGTTATGATTGGAATCTATTTGGAGTTATAAAGTGTATAATCGCTTGAATTTGTGTGGAGATATATATCTTATATAAATAGATATGTTTAATTTAAATTTATGTGGGAATATATGTATAAATATAGGACAGGCTACAGTTGAAAGGGGATTCTCCATAAATAAGGAGTGACTGCTGAAAATTTGAAGAAGGAAAGTTTAATTGCCCGGCGCCAGATTATTGATTACTGCAGAATGGCAGGAGGAATAATGAATGTACAGATTACAAATAAAATGTTTGTAGCTGCTGCAAGTGCAAGACAAATATCTACAGCATCTCGAAGATTCTAGAAAAGCAGAAAGTGAGTGAAAACGTGCAGGAAAAAGAAGAGAGATTATGGAGAAAGTCTCAGCTATGAAGACTAAGAAAAAGAGGGTTGAGGGAGCTGTAGTGCATCTTAGAAAGACCGCAGACAGACTTGCTGAAGAAGCAGAGAGGAAAGGGCAGTTGATTTTAGTGACTGAATCAAATGCTTTATGGAAAAAGGCGAAAGAGAAAGAAGCAAATTTTGCAGAAATAGAGGGGGGGGGGGACATTAAGCAACAGCAGGAATGTCTTAAAGAGGCATTGTAAAACGTGCGCTAATATACCAAGTGATAATGTATTATTTTCATTTTTCTATGTTGTTTTCTTTATATATAGAAAATAATTTGTTTATTTGGAGCATGTAATACAATGGGATTTCTGTTATACTTATGCTGCATACGTTTTATTTTTGTATATGTTATGTTTCTGTATGGAAAGGATGTAGTTTGTTTATTTAGTTAGCAGCTCCTTGAAAATGTAGAAAATCATCCTTGAAAAGGCAAAATAAACTCCTTGAAACTCCTTGATTTATTTTCTCCATAATCTGTACGAACCCTGGATATAGTGCCCGGTTAGGTCAACTGTATGCCCTTGACAATTGGTTAGGTTAAGTTGTGATATTTTCATTAAAACGAACGAAAATATCACAACTTAATTGTTTGTTTTAATGTAATTGAATTTGTTGGGTTGGGGTACCCAACTGCAATAGTGCCAAAACATTTAAATTTTATTCTCTGCCAGAGATCCATTTTATGCGTTTTTATCTTTAGTTATCCCTATTTAATAAAATATACTTGATAATTACTTTTCTTTTTTATTTTATTTCAAATTCAAAAGTTTTTGAAAAAATGTGGGTTTATTTTAATTTACTTTGATAAATTAACTTCAAAATTTTAGTTTCGAAGATAGTTTAAATTAATTTTCTTTGAATAATAATTTGGTTTTAATAATATTAATTTTACATAGAAATATTTTGGAAACCATGAAAATGGTTTTTATGTGCATTGTTGTATATGAGTATATTGTGTACTTTATACCTTATTAAAAGAGGGGTAGTATATTGTGTACTTTATATCTCATTAAAAGAGGGGTAGTTTTTTAAAACCCAAGAGGTGAAAAGCAGAATGTAGAGAAGAAGGGAAACTCCAGTGTTCTGCAGGAAAAAGTGACTGAAAAAATAAGAAACTGCAAAGCCAACAACATCAGAAAAATAATAAATTACAAACTGGAGAACATAGATTGCGTCACACAGGGCCTAATTGAGAACCATACAGAGAAAGAAAATGCTTCTATAATTTTACAAAAAAAGAAAGAAAAATCACGCCAGTATCTATATCGGACTTTTGAAGAATAAAAACATTGTTTTAACCGACGATCTAAACGGAGTACCTGAAATACTAAGAGCTCAGTATGAATCAGGTTAGGTTAGGTGGGTGAAGTTTATACTCATATTGTATTTTAAATTTTATTCTTTGCCAGGAATCCATTTTATGCGTATTTATCTTTAGTTATCCCTATTTAATAAAATACATTATTTTATAATTGCTTTTTCTTTTATTTTGCTTGAAATGGTTTTGATAAAATTTATTTTTATTTATACTTTCTTTCTAAAATTAAATGTAAATTCTGTGGTTTTTAATTTAGTTTAAATTAGTTATCCTACTTAAGTAAATAAATAAATTTCATTTATAACGTTTTTTTCTTTTATTTTACTTAAAAGTTGTTGATAAAATTAAATTTATTTTTATTTATATTTTCTTTCTAAAATTAAATTTAAACTTTTTCTTTTAAATTTAGTTTAAATTAATGTTAAAAAAGTAACATGCTAAATAATTAAATTATATTTTGGAAACCATGAAAAGTGGTTACTAAATGTTATAATCAGGGATGGGAAACCGAAATGAATTTCGATTCGAGTTTCGATTTCGGTTCAGGGTTGCTGAAGTTGGTACTTTCGATCCTCTCTGGTACTTTTGGTACGACTTTCATAAAATTTGGTACTATTTGAGCATTTTATTAAATGAAATACTATTCACTTTGATTTTATACAGAGATGAATGCCAGGCACTTAGCTACCTTCATATTTCTCCTAACTTTCTTTTTTAGCGCTTTTTAGGCACTATTTTAATCTAGCGCCATTTGAAAATCTCATGCAAAACGATTTCATACGATTTTAAAAATACTCATCACTCATTTGGCGACAGTTCGTTATCTTGATGAATTTCAACTTAAAACTTTAAACTTTTATGTAACCTTATCAATGGAAATGTACAGGCGTTTCATATTATCTAATATGTTTACTAATTTAGACAGTGGTGGGCACCGTTAACCAAAAAGTTAACTTCGTTAACCGCTAATCCGTTAACCAAAAAGTTAACTTCGTTAACCGTTAATCCGTTAATTCGTTAAACATGTAACGGAAGTTACCGATAAACCGTTAACGTTAACTTTTATTATAAAAAAAATAAAAACAATATATATATATAATTTAATTTTCCCTCTTCTTCTCGTTCTCCATTTTGTCCATGAGATGCATGTTGCCCTTCATGAAAATTAGCATATCAAAGTTTTCATCAGACAGGGATGATCTCTTGGCCCTCAGGATGTCCTTGCCCATAGAGAAGAAACGCTCCACTGCAGCACTGGAGGGGATGGCTGTGTTGAACTTGATGAACAAGTCCACCAACACTTGCTCACCCAAGAAGGCAGCATCTGTCAGCAAGTCCTTGGAGTTGGTCTCCAGCCAGGTCTTGACCAAGTTCTGGGCCTTGCCCTTGAGTGACCTGTGGCTTCTGCTGCTCTCTTTTGTCTGAATGACAGCACTGAAGAAGTCATCCTCCTCCTCCTCGTTGTTGACATGAGAATTGAAATCTTACCTGATCAGTTTTATGGTTCTTGAAATGTATCAAGGAGACTACTAATAAGGTACTGACAGACATATTATAAATATACATGACTTACTTGACAACGATTATTTTTAAATATTCACTAGCACAAACATGTTGCGCAAGAGACAGACTGCAAATGAAACGAATGTAGTTATTTGTTGTAATTGTTACATATATATTATTGAAAGTGCCTTAAAATGCTCGTGATATTTCTTGAAAGAAGTTGAAACATTCAACTCAAATGGCAAATCTTTCCGCCTGATTTTACAGTCGACCATGTTTTGCTCAAACCAATGCCATAAATAACTATTAACAGTGGCGGATTAATTGCGCACCTGCTCAGCACTGAAAATAATAGAAACTTTTAAACGTTTATTTATGAATTTTTTGGGTTAACGGACTTGAGTTAACGGAAGTTAAATGTAACGGAAGTTAATTAGTCCGATAATGATTTTCAAAGTTAACTTAAAAGTTAAATCGTTAACGAAAAGTTAACTTCGTTAATTAACGATTAACGGATTAACGGTTTGTGCCCAGCTTTGAATTTAGAATTACTTGAAGCGCTAGATCCTTCAAATGTGAGTGAAAGAAAGCCTAGCTCTATAATTCCCTTAGCAGTAAAGTTCCCCAATATCATTTGTGAAGAAGAGTATGAAGAACTAAACAAAGAATGGCGAGAATTAATTGTTTATGATATGCCACCTTCATGTGATAAGGTAAAAGAACTGAAAAATATTGGTATGCAGTTTCTATGGAAAAATGTGGTCATCAACCACGTTTTTCCAATTTTATCAAAATTGATGCTAAACCTCGTCTTTACCTCATTCATCTGCTGCTGCTGAAAGAATATTTTCGAGAGTGACCAATATTAAAACAAAAAATACGTCTCGACTTAAAACAGAGACACTCAATGGGTTACTGCATAGCAAAAATTTGTTAGAAGGTACTGAATGTAAAACATGGCAACCCCCTCAAAGCCTGGTTGAAAAAGTAACAAACAAAGCATGGTGTATGAATGAGCGATTAGAAGACATGGAAATGGCTGAATTCTAATAAAGGTAGGTTGTTTCTATGCATTTTAAATATTTGGTACTGTTTTAGGATTTTTGGTACGTTTTACCATCTTCATTTCGTACTATTTGGAAAACTTCAGTGGCAACCCTGTTTCGGTTTCGATTTCGGTTTTTTAATTTTTTTTCGATTCAGGTTTTTTTTTCGATTTCGGTTTTTCATATCGATTTCGATTCGATTTTCGATTTCGATTTCAGTTTTTCAGATTTCAATATATGTTCATTATTTACATATAATATGAGCTTTTATCTATTATTTCTGCACACTTATTCCAAATAAAAAAGTTGTGCTATCGGATGATTATTTACATTTAATCAGTACTATATCTTGAAGTTATCTTCATTATTTTTTTTTTCAGTAAACTTTTTCATATTATTTCTACAACTTAGGGACCCGCCTAAAACCGCCCTCCTTTGAGGGAGGAGAATATATTTATCAGATCAACGCAGTCAAAGCACCCTGTTTCTATTTATATATATATAAAAAATCAGGGATAAATAAACAAAACTGGATGGAATGTAAGGAAGCTAATACATCTTAAAATTTCACGCCTTTATGTTACCCTATTTGAGGAGTCAGGTATCATAAAAGTAGCCCTGTCTTTAATTCCCGGAAGTTGGTCAACTCTCCTTTAATAGAAAGCAGTTTGAATATTAAATTGTATTTCTTAATTTCGGTTTGAACTGATATTTTTTATCGATTTCGATTCCGATTCAAGTTTTTTTTGTTTTTTTCGGTTTCGGTCTAAATTTCGATTTCGGTTTTTCCAGAAATATCAGTTTCGGTTTTTTTTTCGATTTTGCTTCAAGAAAAATATCGGTTTTATCGGTCTATCGATTTCGATTCGGTTTCCCATCCCTGGAATAATATACATATATATATATATGATGACTAAAACCACGAAGGAAAGGAAACACAGAATGGTGCTCAAGCGCTTTCGTCTAATGACATCGTCAGGAACACTGAAGTACATAAAGAGTGAAATAATTTTCATATATATATATATATAATATATATATATATGAAAGAATAGGAGCCTCACACACTGTATTACAACTTATAATACAGTGTGTGAAGCTCCTATTCTTTCATATATATATATATATATATGAAAATTATTTCACTATGTACTTCAGTGTTCCTGAGGATGTCATTAGACGAAAGCGCTTGAGCACCATTCTGTGTTTCCTTTCCTTCGTGGTTTTATTCATCATATATATATATATGTATATTATTATTATTATTGGTTTTTGTTTAACACACACATACTTCTCAAATTATCATCTCAACCGCTCTTACTTTTATTTAGACTTCTCCCTTTTAGGTCACATATCAGTATTAATTAAGACTCTACCACTCTAAGGCCGGCAGCACAGAGGATCGTCTGGCGACTGACGACTTAGGCCGTGACGACTCGAGTCGCGTGTGATTTCACAATTTTTTTTTTCTGTTTAAGGTGCAACAGCACCTTAAACAGAAAAAAAAAGGGGAGAAGTCTAAATAAAAGTAAGAGCGGTTGAGATGGATAATTTGAGAAGTGTGTGTGTGTTAAACAAAAACCAATAATTTTATATATATATATATATATATATATATGATGAAAATAACCACGAAGGAAAAAGGAAACACAGAATGGTGCTCAAGCGCTTTCGTCTAATGACATCCTCAGGAACACTCCTGAAGTTGAATGACTATAATTGTGTATAAACATATCACTGATGAGATGAGTTTGACTTACGAAACGTCTGCTATTAAATCTTCATAATGTTGACGTGGGCGTTGATCATCCTTTATATATATATATATATATATATAGGGTGATTCAAAAGTCAGGTTACATAGGGAAATACTGTAAATTATGTAATGATACAGGGGAATAGTCACATCACATGTTCGATATGGCCACCGTTAACGGCAATGCACTTGTGCAGCCAGCTAGGAATATCACATCAATGCGCTCCTCCTTCGATAACATCTCATAACTCATTTACCTGGAAAGAAACAGAAAAGCCCTATGTAACCTGACTTTTGAATCACCCTGTGTATATATATATATATTGTAGACTAAGAAGTTGTATTTCGTGCCTCCTTAAAAACTAGGTATCGAAGCGAAGAAGTTCACAGAGTACGTCTCGTACGTAGCATCGAAGTGAATAGTGAATGCGAAATCATGCTTGAGATTTCGGGTATAATTAGGGTACATTTTTCTCCATGAACTCGAAGAGAGAAAATAGACTTAATTAATGATGTTAAATGATCGCAAATGGAGTATTTGAAGGTAAATTGGTCTGAGACTCTATAACCCTCTTAAATACCTTAGTCATACTTATAAATTGAGGTTCTTTGTTAAAATGAATAGTGTTACGTCATTAAAGATCCAATCACGTGAAAGTAAATACCTATAAAAAGATGCGTTCGACGTATCATAATATTCTCAGACCTCTCGGGGCCAGTGTGCAGAATCTACTGAGCTTGGCACGACTACCGTAGGTTCTGTTTGGTTAGCTTATTATTTGATTTGGAAACTTTGAACTTTTAAGTTAAACTACAGTGTAACTCTTAAGTTAAGCTTTTTTGGCAACGTTTATTTAAACCTGTAATATTAATCTATATCTGGTTGAATTAACTCGCGAGCTTTTCGGAATAATAACATTATAATATTTGAATTATTTCTTATTATTTAAGCCCTGTTTGAGTCTTTATCCAATTACTCATACTACAAAATTGCACTGAGAAAAACACTTTATAATTGCCCGCCCAGAAAATACAGTGTTTATTGCACTCTGCAAAAGTACCAGGATTTGCCAACCTGAGTTGTATTCAATATCTGACGGGCAAACTTCGACATTCGTTGACCAGAGTTATCAATGATAATCCTGTACAAAGACGACCACCCTAATATATATATATATATATATATATATATATATATAGGGTGGTTGGTAGGTAAATGGGTACCCTGGGTGGCCTAGTGGTTAAGACGCTGGCTGCTGATGGGGCGTGGTTAAACTGTAAACGTTAAACTGTAGGTCTAAGGTGGAGTGAAAAGCTTGACCTTCGTCAGAATGAACAATTCGGACGGAAGCTAACCAAAGGTTATGAAGGTTATATAAATAAAGATGAATTATTTAAGATTGATAAAATAATTAATCTAAATATTGTTTACGATATCATGGCCGTAAACAATTTCTTCACTTTGAGGGTGTTGAAACTCTTGCAACATATATTTTACAAATAATCTACGTTTTAGTGTGTGTGTGTGTGTGTGTGTGTGTGCTCGCGCAACACTATTTCTATTAATTGTTCTATTATTGCTAGAATAGGTTACAAATGAACTAGTTTAATAACGAACCTCTCTCTCTCTCTCTCTCTCATATACGAGGGTCAGTACAGGTCAGTACATAGTAATGCCTTTTTTTTCAATATGATTCCAATTACAATGAAAATTACAGGCAATATGCATACATACGTCGCAAATATAAAATAAACATAGTAAATATGCACACACATTTGGTTAGCTTCCGCCCGAATTGTTCATTCTGAGGAAGGTCAAGCTTTTCATTCCACCTTAGACCTACAGTTTAACGTGAAATCCGAACCACGCCCCACCAGCATCCCAGCGTCTTAACCACGGCCACCCAGGGTACCATTTATCTACCAACCACTTTCTTTATTGTGTGGAAGGGTGAACAGCTGGGTTTTGTTGCGCGCCGGCTGCCGTCATCGGGTCTCGATCCCGGGGCCGATGGATTCGTAGTCAGCGACGCTAACCACTACACCACCGAGGCGCATTAAATTATTAGTCGGCAGAACCCTCAAGGATCAGACGTTCACTGAATAAAAGCTGTATTTAATCGCAGTAAAAGGCGCCATAATGGGAAAACATATGCCTCCAGGGAGGATCGAACTCCCGGCCTCTGGTTTACTAGACCAGCGCTCTAGCCACTGAGCTATGGAGGCCCACGATATATAATATATATACATTTACATATATATAAGTAAATATAAACTAAAAACTGTAAAATAAGAGGCATTACTTTTGTATCGACCCTCGTGTGTATATATACATACATATATATATATATACACGAGAATGGTGCTCAAGCGCTTTCGTCTAATGACATCCTCAGGAACACTGAAATAAATAACAAGTTCGAGACTATATATAGGTCACAAAAAAATAAAATAGAAAAAAAAAATTGTAGGAGGAGCATACAAATTTATAAGGAAAAGCTACCAGAGTGGTAGGATCAAACGAAAACAGGCCCTGGCTAATATTGAAATTATTTGTAAGTTGAATAATGGCAGACTCAAGAATATTTCTATTAATAATGTTGCTTGAGTGAAACAAAATTGAAGCATTATGCCAATCAATACAGTGTGATAACTGATAAGTGGACGAAAAGGGCACTGGACGACTGTCCCGTTCTAACGGAATATTGATGCTCTTTTACACGCGTGTGCAAATCCTTTCCAGTCTGTCCAATGTAAAGGGAATCATTGTTTACAACCAATTTTATAGATAATGCTGAATTATTGGTAGGGCTCTTTTTTACTCTATTTTTCACAATATTGTCATATGAAAATATTACATTAATATTCAAAAGTTTAAGTACATTAGCAATGCCTAAAAAGCCTGGGAAAAATGGAAGTACTAAAATATTCTTCGACAAAGTGCGAGGGTTATTATTCACACGATAGAAAGTTCGTTTTGCCTTGTTAAGACAAGCTTCCAAAAAAGCAGGTGGGTAACACAAATCACTTCCAGTACTGTTAATTTTTCTAATTCGGCATCCATGTATTCCGGACTAGCGATCCTAAGAGCGCGGAGAAACAATGAAGAAAATATGGCCTTCTTGATGGGGGTGTCATGTTCGGAGTAAAAGTGTACGTAGGACAAATTGTTCGTTTTTTTCCGATAAATATTAAACTTAAAATCTGGGCTTTCCCTATGTACACGCACGTCCAAAAACGGGATTGAGTTGTTTTGTTCACTTCTAAAGTAAACTTAATGGAAGGGACTTGATTATTTAACTGAAGGAGGAAGTCATCCAGGTCACGCTTCATGGGCCACATACACAAAATATCGTCGACGTACCGCAACCATGGGATGGATGCCAACCCCCCAGATTCTCGGAATGTAAGTAATTTCGAAAAACTCCATATAAATACTGGAGAGGAGGGACGACAAGGGATTACCCATGGCCATCCCAAAAACCTGTTGATAATACTCGCTATTGAAAGTGAATTTACAGTCTTTGATGTAAAGTTTAACGAGTTCCAAAACGATGTGTGCAGGTAGTGGCAGGTCATACTTATGTAATTCTCGGGAGAGAAAGTCAAGCATATCGTCAATCGGCACTTTTGTAAACAATGAACAAACGTCAAAACTGATCAATCTATCGTTGGTTTCAGTGCGTATATTATTCAGTTTTTCAGTAAGATCCATGGAATTTTTATATGTGAATCAGAGATAGTTCCGAGAATAGGGGACAAGACTTTGACAAGCCATTTGGAGAGTTTATAGGTAATAGAACCCACAGAGCTTTTATTTATTTCCATTCACTGATGTTGGCTGTGAAACTAATGTATAAATCTTCCTCAATCCATTTTTTTCCCCTATCTATGACCTTCAATCACTTAAATGCAGAGTGTCCAGGCATCTCGAAAACCTTGGACGTTGATTTTGGTCTCTTCTTCCTCTATTAGGGGGGGGGGGGGCGTCTTGGAGGGCGTTCGCTCTTGACTCTTCCTTCCTGCATAAAAAAATACTTCTGCTGCCCGCACCAATGGCTGGCCTCCCATCTCGCGCGCCACCACACAGTATTATTCTATTACAGTATAATATGATATTATACAATTAAGCAGTTTTTATTGACCACAAAACGTGAAGATGTTTGGAGCTACAATCCCACATGTCCTCTATGAAGTGCGGAGTGCACTGACTGAGATGTGTTGTGGTGGGCTGTCAGGAGGCGAGCCGCGGATGTAAACCGCTTCAAATAACGGTTAACTCGGTGTCATGATCACGGATATATTGCAAAATGGTTACAATTAGTAAATCACGATTGAGTGAATCACGGATAACCGCGTAAGTACTGTACACAAAATTCACTGTTTCGTCCACTCGCTTTGTTGGTCTGCAATAGAAGATTGATGACGTAATAGGTACAGAGCTGTGTATATATAAACAGATGTACATACGAACTGGATTTTTTTAATGATATTATAAAGACTTGTTGGGAGAAGGAGTGACAAGCTTGACCTTCGTGAAATGAGGAATCATCGCACGGAACGTTTGAAAGGTTGAAAGGCTTTCTATTGGTATATAAGGCCATATATACA
The DNA here is from genome assembly GCA_023014485.1 of Bathynomus jamesi. Taxonomy (NCBI): domain Eukaryota; kingdom Metazoa; phylum Arthropoda; class Malacostraca; order Isopoda; family Cirolanidae; genus Bathynomus; species Bathynomus jamesi. The sequence continues at coordinate 830,092 of JAJOZX010000667.1, forward strand.
CCAAGCATTTAATAAAGAACCATCGCGTATTTGATACTGGGGAAGATACTCACTTATGTATGTAAAAGGATTCAATTAAATCCATTTGCAGTGATGAGGCTCCATAAAAATTTAATGTTATTATTAGAACTTAGTTTAACGAATATTACAAATTTCTTAAATTATTATAAAAAAATGGTCATTAACATTAATCCTTTCAGACCTAAATACGCACGCCGTACGATCTTAATCTTCACGCCCGCATTTGAATGAGCATAAAAAAACTCCGTCTGGTCTGTCACGTCTGTGGAACATACGTACATTTCGCCTGCACTGCAGTGTTGCCAAGTCTGAATTATATAATTTCCATTTTTGGTCTAAAATGTCCTTATACAACTGCATTTAAAGCAATATGTATGAGTATAGATTTATTTGTGTCTATATCGTAAGATTAAAGTATTATTTAGCAATATTGTTATATATTTTTCAATTAACACAGTAAAAATTTGTTTTCTGGATATATAAATATCTATATCCATTCCTCAAAATTTCCCTATTCAGAGAATATTGGCGTTATTTGGCGATTTATTTCCCTAAAACATGGAAATTTCCCCGTACCTGATAACACTGCTGCACTGCACATACCGAAAGGTTTTAAGGATCTTTTCAAATGGGCGAAGATCTTCCGTACAAGAAAAGAGGACGCCACCTGTCATGCAACTGCTGCACTGTTTGACTGCACCTATCGGTCGTGGGTTCACTTATTCAGGATGGCTCGGATGCTCACGTATGACCTTTTATTTATATGCACATTTTATGCAGCTTCATTCTATCCCCTTTGTTTTAATTTTCTAACTTTTAACGTTATTTTTCCCCTCAGCTAACAAGAAAGGTATTGCAGGTTAGTACAGAAACAACAAGTTTTATTTCACAAAGTTAACATTTCACACACAATTGTCCGTAATCTATGGTTACCGATGAACATGGTGGCTCAAAGGTCAGTCACCATGGGACTATGGGCATTTTCAATATATATATATATATATATATATATATAAACTCAGAATGGTCCCCTGAGAAACTTATATGTTAAACACAGACCGTGCATGGAACAAGGAACTCTTCTGGGAAATTACATCCACTATAGTTCGAATAAGTAATGATAAATGACAAATACTATAGTTTTTTCCTTTTCATGATGGAAAGCCCAACGTGGGCACCGGGTTACTCGCAAAGAGGCCCAAAATATAGCTTCCCTCACCAGCCATCTGCAAAGCAGATAGGTTGTAGTAGGCTAGGTATAAGCTGTAAACCCTAGATCCTGTCCCAAAGCTGGATCCTATCTGCTTTGCAGATAGCTGGTGAGGGAAGCTATATTTTGGGCCTCTTTGCGAGTAACCCGGTGCCCACGTTGGGCTTTCCATCATGAAAAGGAAAAAACTATAGTATTTGTCATTTATCATTATTTATTCGAACTATAGTGGATGTAATTTCCAAGAAGAGTTCCTTGTTCCATGCACTTTCTGTGTTTAACATATATATATATATATATATATATATATATATATATATATATATAATAACTCAGAATGGTCCCCTGATAAACTTTTGTTACACACAGACCATGCATAGAACAAGGAACTCTTCTGTCAATGTAAAATCACACGCTATTTGAGTCGTCACGACCCGAGTCGTGAGTCGCAAGACGATCCTGTGTGTGGCCAGCCTGAACTTTATTAGGTGAAAAATTTACAATCAAAATGAGTTTATCATTCACTTACAAACACTTTCGACGTTTCAACCCTATCCATAGGTTAATCTTCGGGGAGGAAGAGATAAAAACATTTCATGAAGTAGATTTTTTACCTTTCGAGGCTCCCTGTTTTTTTCATTTTTATAATATTTATGACTTAATAGGTATTTTCGCTACAGTAATAACTTTCATTTCACAGAGTCTTCAGAAAATGTGTACACACACACACACACACACACATTCATAAACTAATATGGGCTCGTGTATGCATTTTTTTCTGAACACTGTATTAAGGACAAAATGTTCATTCGTAAAGTTTGATTTCACAGACGACGTGGTGGTCGGTTATGTACGTTTGACTGGCTACAATGTCTACACTACCGTCATTCTGCCAAGCGAGACTTCCAGGGCTTCTATGAGGCATCACATTTGCGGGGTCGATGAAAGCAGTGTAGTCAATCCATTTACCTGAAAAGTTTTTTATTCATGAAATTCTCCTTCGACATTTAGAAAATTTATTATTTAAAGAGAACGATAAAAGGTTTAGGTATTCAGTACCATTGCAATGCTACAGTGAAGACTGTCACATTTCAAAATTTGAGAGTTTCGTGAAGAGGGTCTCCTCACACGATTATTGTATATGATGAAGGAAGTCTCGAAATTAAATTTAAAGTTGATTGAAAGGAATAAAAATTTTAAATACTTTTCATTAATTTCCTTATTTTATAAATGGTACCAAAGTCTTTTCTGCTTTTCTTACCATTTACGTGCCATAAAGGCATTTCGTTGTTTTGGGTCTGAATCTTACTTCGTAGTAACCCAATCCATGCGTACGTAACACCTTCGAGAGAAAAAAAATTAATGAGAAACTTCTCCATATTTTATTTTAAACTTAGAACTAACTAAATATAATCAGTTGGTTGCCAAAGTTGGGATACACTAGGACGTTCATAAAGTAGGCGTGGTCCAATATATCCCGACTTCACATGGAGTCTATAAAAATCAAGTCCTTTTGATTGGCTGGAAATTATATGTTAGTTTCTAATTGGTTAGATTAAACACGTTGATATATTTGGGTTTGGTTTTCCATCTCTCTCTCTCTCTCTCTCTCTCTCTCTCTCTCTCTATATGATAATGAAGAGAGAAGAAACTACAGTAAATTACCAGACACTGTTTTCACAAATTTCATGACCATTCTGTGTTTCTCTGCTGTTTCCATAGTAACCATAATTCCGCCTTGGCTTACACAATGAGCTCTTGCCAGTTTTCTTCCAAGCAGAAGGTCTGGGATCCAAAAGTAAAAATTTCCAATGAAGCTTTCATCTTTGGGTGTAACTGAAAAACAGTAAAATGATAATGGGGTGTCATGACAGTTCGGTGGCCGTCATTCCCTGAATATGAATCCAAGAGAACACGTGTGGTACATGCTAGAAAGGTTATTATGGAAGCAGAAACCAAAGCTTTTATATCCAAAGATAGCCTCATCAAAGCTATAAAAGAAGAATAGGCTGCAATATCTCAAGAACAAATAGTAAAGCTCACCAATGGAATGGGATGCTAGAACGTGTGTCAGTTTTACATAATGCAAAGGGGAAAGCAACACAATTCTAAGTATACTGATTTAATAAATTTGCTCTTATTTAGAGTTTTAATTTTTATTACCAAAACAAAAAAGCTAGGACAAACCAAAGTTGTCTATTTATTTTTGTCAGCCTTCTCTAATTCAAGTAAGGAGAAGTAAGGTAATGACCCCCAAGGGGTGCCAATCACCCTATTTGTTTGCCAACACTATATGGGAGAAACCCATGCCCTACTGACCTCTGATTGTCAGTCCAGAAAGTGTGTAAACAAGCAATGAACGATGTGGCATACCTTACCTAATCTTTATGGGAAAATTTTAAATATTTGAGGGTCTGATATAAGTGTCACAACTATGCGATCTATCTTTCCTATATTCGAACGGTATCCATGTTTGTGCCATTGGAAGTTCGTTCCAAGAAGCAAATGTCCCTTAATTTTATTCCCTCAAAATACACATAAGACAATCAATGATTTAGATTGTTTTAAATTTTGCCGGAATTACTCTCATTTTTCCCCTTTCCCAATTGTCATGGAAACCATGGTAATTAATCTCAACCCCTTTCACCCACTGATAAATCTCATCAGATTATGCATGCCCATTGAATGGTTTAAACCCTTGTTTGTACTTCCTTCCTCATTTACCTATTTTAACCCTAAATACATCTAATTTATTAATATTACACTATATAAGTGCATATATTTAATTAACAGTTTCACTCACTGTTGTACCAGGGCTGTAAACCCTTCATTACCGTGTCCCTCCAGTTCATTTGCCCTTATGTCTCCATATAATGATTTATACATCCGAGTTAAATAACTATAACTATGAATTAACGTATATTATACAGGGTGTCCATAAATGATTACCCTGATTAAAGCATGCTATAACTTTTAAATAAACACTCGTATTCAAACACAGTTTTAATCATAAGTAGATAAACATACAAAGTTTTGATACATAATTAATGAACTTAATAAGCTTCCACATGTGCACCCCTAGTGGCACGTAAAATGTATAAACGGTATTCACACTCATGCTACACATTTTCCAACATTTGTGGGTTAACTGTTGCAATTGTATCCGTAATGCGTTCTCGCAATGTCCTGATATTTGGAACAACTGTTGCATAAACCAAATCTTTAACATGACCCCAGAGAAAGAAATCCAGTGGGGTAATGTCTGGTGATCTTGGGGGCCATGGGATTGGCCCGTCCCTGCCAATCCAACGATTTGGAAATGTTGCGTCGAGAGTTTCACGAACAACATGCGCCCAATGAGGGGGTGCCCCACCTTGTTGGAAGATGACAGTTGGCTGCCTGTCCTGCAGCTGGGGGATGGCGTAATTGGTGAGCATATCCAGGTACACAGTTGCGGAAACAGTGTTCTCAGCGAAGAAGAAAGGACTAATTATCTGGTCATGCATTAGTCCACACCAGACATTGATCTTTGGACTGCCCCGAATATGCTCCCTTACGGCACGTGGGTTTTCCGATCCCCAAATACGCACATTGTGTCTGTTGACTCTACCACTAAGATGAAACGTAGCCTCGTCTGAAAAGCAGACACGTAACAAGAAGTCATTATCCTCGTCAATGCTGTTCAAAATGTCAATAGCGAATTGTTCACGTTTTGGACGGTCATCAGGCTTCAGTTCTTGAACAATTTGTACCTTGTAGGCGTGTAACTTCAAACGTTTGTGTAACACCTTGTGCACCGTAGACTTCGGTATCTTTACTTGGCATGAAGCTTGTCTCATCGATTTCCTTGGTGACCGTGTGAAAGCAGTTTGAATGTTTTCCACCGTCCCATCGGAAACTGATGGTCTACCACTGCTCTTTCCCTTTTCCACGTTTCCAGTTTCCAAGAATTTTTTCATCCACGACTTAATTAACTTCACATCAGGTGGATTCTTTCCATACTTTGTTCTGAACCTTCGCTGAACACTAACAGGAGATTTTGTTTCTGCAAGCCACACAACACATTGTGCCTTCTCTGTCACAGACGCCATCTTAACTGAACAGCTACTACAGCGCTCCTATCAGCGAATGCGGTAGACGACACACACCAGCACAGAAACTCTCTGCGTGTACGAGATCACCTGTAAAAAGAAAACGGATGTAAGATTCGTCATTAAAACATGAGAGCATACTGTTTTCAGGGTAAACATTTATGGACACCCTGTATAATAACAATAATGTGTTGGACTTTGACGTCATAAACTAAATTAATTTCTCTCGTATTTGTCATCCCTTGAATATTAAATCTTGAAACTGACATCTTTAGTGTTCAATGCATGATAATTTCCCCGTAGTTTATACAGTACTTTATACTATATAAGTAATTATTTATATGCTGTCTTGTCTAATGTTTATTGCTCATGTTTATGTACAGTTGCCCATATGTAATGTTCCTCGCCTCACAGGCGACTCCCTACATGAATCAACGCCGCAGTGATAGTCAAGGTACCCCAACTGGGGGAAGGTGGGGTGGAGGGGGAACAACCGAGTCCAACAACATATAACATTGACATACAGGTAATTATAATGTAATGTCTGTGTTCATAAAGGTAAACAATTAATATGATCGTGAACAGCTTTGAGCTTTATGTTTACTAATCCTTTATTGTTATTAGTAAATAATTGGTTTTACAATTTACAATGACATAAATAATTGTGAAGCTGAACTACTTATTTAATTTAATTTGGTCCTTAAGCTTTAGGTTTTACTGGGCTCTTATTAAAAATAAACAGCTAGTTATTATTAATTAATAATAAATGAATAAATAAGTAAATAAGTATTATTAATAGTTAAAGTATGTGTTAATCCTAAATTATCATTACTGATACGACAAATGCAAGGTCACTATTGAAGGAATTATACCAATACCACAAAAAAAATATTATACATGAGAGATAAGAATTGAACAATCACAAGAACTGTGTCTTTAATATTAGATTATACACGAAAAATTAATAAACAATAGTAATGGACATTAATCCTAGGTTTTTGTTAGTATGCCATTATTAATCGGGATTTCAACTTGGTTTTAAACGAATTTACATTCACAATACTTTTTATATCAGCATTTAAATCATTCCATAGTTTCAATCCAATGAAAATGGGTAGTTTTCACTGATGAATTGTGAATTAAATATATTAGCTGAATTAACATTTTTGCAAGAAAAAGACAGTTGTATCATCTGCAAACATTATGAAATTCAGTAGCCTATATCAGATGAACGTGGAAGGTCATTTATATATAATAAAAATAACAGTGGAGCCAGAACTGAGCCCTGTGGTACACCATGTTCATGACTTAAAAATGAAAAGATGCAAAACGAGGGATGATTGTATAATCTTCCAGACTTGCCTGATTAATTGGCATCTATTCACTTCAGAAATGGGCAACAACTACTTAAAACTACCATCACTGCTTGTATTCAATGGTAATGTAAAATGAGCCAATCTATATAACTATGTTCTTTGAATTGCTGAGTGTCTACAATGAAATAAGAAGGGCACAATATGTGTCTTGCGTATTCTTATATCTGGAGCCAACTCTTCAAAATACTTATTTAGAGTTCCTGTCACGTAACTTTCTTCAGTCTTATAAATGCCATTATCTCTTATTGATGGAAGGCATAATAACTCTATGAAATGTCAAACAAATGACATGAACTACTGCATCTGTTCTACTCGAGTCGTAAACAAAGGTGTATTTGATGGAGATAAAGATAAGAGACTATCCTCCAAATAACAGGCCTGCGAATGAGAACTTTGTAAGGTTGTTTTCTTACTAATAATTGATTTTATATAATTCACCTATGCTGATTTCGAATAAGGTGTCCATTTTTTCTATCACGTAAGGATTATCTGCAAACTGGAAGGGAAAAAAACAACCTAAATAAATATTATGTACCTATTTCGCTTTGTTATACTAATTACAAATGCAAACAACTTTAAAAAGAAAGAAGACTATTAATGTCAATTACATATTCATCTTTATTTGTCCTGAGTTTTCTTGTGAATGTACGCGCTATTCCTTTTCTTTTATGTAATAATTCTGGAGTATCCCGTTTCAGCATCTAGCAGTAATCAGCCATCAAGCTGATGTCCCACCTTCCTTGATATCTCTTCTCCATTTCTTTGATGTCTTGGTGAAACCAGGCATTTATAGGCAGTACTTTTTAATAAAAATTTAATGAAAATTACTTACAAATGTAATATGAAATATGTCGGGTTGCCAGATTTTTCAAATGCCGATGCGGGACAAAAAAAATTTCCGAGTTTTTTTTAAGACCAAATTTTTTTTCAAATTGAAACGATTTCTTCAACGGTTACAACAAACAAAATTAGAAAAATTTTATTACAATAATATTTAACAATTAAACATCGTGAATAAATTGAAATTATTATACATAATATTGAAATTCTAAATCAATTTATCCCTAAAAAATTTGCTTAAAAAATATTTTTTGCGGGATATTTTGAACGCGGGATTTTGACGCGAGATTTTTGGATCAAATACGGGACGTCTGGCAACCCTAGAAATATGACATTTTGTGAAAAATCTGTACGTGATGGCGAAAAATTAATATTATTTTCTGAATCAGCGTGCAAAAATTACTATACAAGTGATAAAATATTTCGGACAACAAAACCATCGCAGGCCTGTGTAATTAGTCTTATACAGTAATAAGGTTCCATTATGATTACTGCAGTCTATATGAACAGCTATCACAATACAACTTTTTATATATTAGTGAATTTGAACCAAAAAATAGACATTACACAACCAACTTCCACACTCCCTCATTTCCCTTTATTAGTATTGTTACATAATGATCTAATATACGCGAGACTGGTGGGTGGGGAAGGGGAATGAGGAAGTGTGGAGGTTGGGTGTGTAATGTCTATTTTTGGTTCAAATTTACTAGCATATAAAAAGTTGTATTGTGGTAGCTATTCATATAGACTAGTAAAATAGTTATAATAGTAATCATAATGGAATCTTATTACTAGGGCGACCCAAAGTTAATAAAGTCAATAATAAGGTTAAAAATTTGCTATTAGGTTAATAAAATGGATCACCTGAAGATCAGGCCCCCAGCCTTCGTTAGTTAGCCTTATAAGACTAACTAACGAAAATATCACAACAACCTAATCAATCGTTAGGTCAATTGTACGCCCTTGACAATTGGTTAGGTTAAGTCGTGATATTTTCGTTAGTTAGCCTTATAAAGCTAACTAAAGAAGGCTGGGGTCCCTGATCTTCAGCTGATCCAATAAAGTTAATATTAGTTATGGGTTAATAAAGTTAATAAAATTATTAATAAGGTTAAAAATTTGCTATTGTAAGTTAAAACTTTCGTGATGAATTAATAAAATAAAATTAACAAAAATGTGGAGCGAAACTGCGTAAGCAAATAAATGATTTCCGGTTATCTAACATGATCTTATTCATACATTCTGGATTCTTATTTACATAGAGTCTATACATTGATTAATAATGATCATACAAGCTGATTATGCATTATTTCTACATTACTCTTTCGTTATTTGTCAACGTAGTGTTTTACGGAGCTTTTCTACATTTGGTAGTTAGGCGTGTATTCGTACAATATGTAGGCTGACCATATTTCCTTGAGACAAAAACGGGACATTGGGATGGCAAAAAAGGGACGGGGGTTATGTAATATTCTGTATTCAGGAAAAAGTAAGTACATAAACATATTGAGCTTACAATTATTCTTCAGTGACAGAACCCATACAAAAACCCATACAAAACGGTACGTATGGTCAGCCTAACAATATGTGAATATTATGTTTTGGCTTTTGTTGATAGGATCATTTCAGTAGTACCATAAATCACGTGTTTAATTAACTATATTAATTTTGTTTATCTTTTTGGTAGAATATACAAATTTCAAACATGCCTAAAACTGCGAAATTTTAGGCAACATAACTACGTAAGTTCGTTAAAATTTAATAAATAAATGAATGTGATGCGTTTTATTTTATTATTAAGCGTTAATATTTATCCACAAATAAGTTGCAAATAAAGAATTTTTTTAGGTTAAATAAAGTTAACCTACTTATTACCTCGCCCTACTTATTACTGTATAAGACTAGTAAACTGCATGGAGTATCAACGCTGTTCACGATCGTATTAATTGTTTATCTTTATGAACACAGACATTACTGTACCTCTAGATTTTCTGTCTTCCAAAGTTCTATTGTTTATTCAACAAAAGTGCGGAAACTCGTCCGCATAACATTTGGTGGCACAATTTATCAAGGTAAGTCTCTAGCTATGTTTTGAAATAATAAAGGCATTGCTTGTAATGAAAGTACACGGATTCCGATACAATATGATATAAAAATCATATGGATTATGGCGACTAATGGGTGCCTCATTTGAACATCAAATAAGTATATCAGACTGGGATATTCGCGCTCACCTGAAAAATTCAGATCCGTGACTTTGAGAGTTTAATGACGTGAATAAGAATTAATTTTGATTCGAGGAAGAGAAACTTTCGTATTAAATAAAAATATTTTGTATTTGCCGAATCGCAGTGTTAAATCTTATATAAATTATTGACTATCAAAGTTACCAATCAAAATTTTGAAAAAAAATTAGTGAACAAAATTTCCTTTGAAACCATCCAATTTTTCTTTGTTTTTGTGAAAATTCCAATTTTTAATAATTGTTCCATTTTCTAATTTGTCCTACAGTTGTAAATAAAACTTTTTTATTTAACTTTAAAATATTGAATTCGGAGTTAATTTTCGTCAGTTATATACTTAATTTTTCGAATCTATAAATATAGCAGACGAATAGACAATATTACTAGTATTAAACAAGAACAATCCACATCAATTTTATATTTATGTCTATGTGACTGATGTTTAATCAGTAAAATCAAATTCATCGAACTGAAGAACTCACCTTCAGGAGGAAGGCGTCTCAGACATTTGAAATCATGGAGAAGTTTGTCTTTTTCTTCAAGAGCCGGAAAGGAGGTCTGGGTGAAGAGGACGTAACACTTCTGATCGGTGTGACAAACGGCGAAGGAGTTATGCACTTTTTGACCCACCAAAGTACAATGAATATCGTGAGTTGACTCAAATACTAGAGAATAATTCCCAGCGATGATCTGTTGTTGAGGAAAGGAGAAGGGAATCCAGTAAGCAATGCCTTCGACGAAAGCAAACAAAGCTGCAAAGGACACTGCCAGAGAAAGGTACCCATTGGCCATTTTGTTTCGTCTTCGATGCAGTTTGGAACTAATGTTCTACTTGCCACGAGTCACTTGAAGTAAAATTAGGCTGGAAATTCTTTATATGAAGAATCGTTCTAATAAATAAATGAAAATAAAGTAACTAACCGTAAAATGTCACCTTATATTTATCAGCCCTAGGGGTGTAGTCGAGGGGTAACGCGGTATAACGGCGTTATACTTCCTAAAATTTCAGTGAAGTAGCGTTATACTACCTACTGTAGTAACTATAGCTGAATGCTGAGCACTTACGGACTTCTATCCAGCACTTATCCCCCCTAGTTTTCCGCTCCACTTCAGTGGAGAGTACCAAGACGACATATTTTGGAAGGTTGGTACCTCACTCATTATAATTATTATAGTTGTCTATGGCATGTAGTTACAGGCACCTTGCCCTAACCTACAGATTTTGCATGTGCTTGTTTCTGCATAAATTGTTACAAACCTACTTGATTTTTGATTTTCACTTGTTTCTTATGTTCTTAATCTTATCATTCTAACTCATTTTTCCTTACAGAAGATATTAGCTAATTATATTAAGAATGAAAAGGCAGCAGTCTCTCGCTGAGTTGTGGTGCAGGAGCACTACTCCGAAACGGCAAAAAGTCAATGAAACTACAGATCTACAAAGTACGTCTACTTCAACTTCAAGGGATGATGATGACTGGCCCGATATTTGAACTGAGAAGCAAAAGGAAGAATTTCAAGCCAAGTATACATGGTTGACTGCAAGTAATAAAAAACTTGGTAAGCTTATCTACTCATATCTACTGTACTCATAGTTAATAACTTATTAATAATAAGTTGTTTATATTTATAAACAACTTATTAAGTGTACTGATTGACGAATGTTTAAAATTATTATGTTAATTTTCATTTTTCAGGTTGTTTATTGTGCAAGAAAGCCGGATGTTTGAAAGAAAAAGGCGTTCACCTTGCGATAGAATGGGTTAACTGTACAGTGGAGTCGATGGCTGAAGATAGGCAGCAAAGTTTGTCTGCTCTCAGGGGTAAAATTAAAAAGCATGTTGATTCTCAAGCTCACAAAATGGCTGAAAAGGTGACGCAGATAACTGATCACATCGCTCATGAGATGAAGGAAAAAGTGTGCAGGGCTCTGGTTGAGACGAAAGCGGAAATAGCTGTACTGATTGACGAATCAACAACATGTGCAACAAAGTCAGTCATGACAGTCCATATTAGAGGTTTCTTTGGCACTGGAGAGCCTGAATTTGTTTTCCTAGGACTTGTTGAATTGGCTGCCCAGACTACGCAGTGTGTTACTGACTCGCTGTTAGATTTTTTAAGACAGCCCTTCCTGAAGACTACTTACAAGAATGCTGGATAGCATTTGTATCTGATGGTGCAAGCGTCATGTTAGGTGCAAAGTCAGGTGTGGCAGCAAGATTAATTTATAGGTATCCTCGTCTTTTTGTGTGGCACTGCATGAACCATCGCCTTGAATTAGCAGTTGGTGATGCTGTTCGGGATGTAACTAACATCAACCACTTCCAAGCATTCATGGACAGCATTTGCAGTATTTATAGCAGATCACCGAAAAATAGGCGAGAACTGTCAAGAATCTGTGCCGAGTTGGGATCACAGTGTTTAAAAATTGACTGCGTACTAAGCATTCGCTGGGTAGCAAGCAGTTTTCGTACAGTGGCTGCGGTGTGGACATCATTTCCTGGCCTCTGTTCTCATTTTCAGTCTGCAGCTAATGATCAAGAGAGAGATTCCAAAGAGCGCTAAAAATTCAAAGGTCTACTACGCAGACTTCAAAGTCCAAAATTTTTGTGTGACTTGGGCCTTTTCTACGATGTTTTAAACCAGTGCTCTTCAACCTTTTTATGCTTACCGCCCACTTTTGTAACTTTTGAATCTCCGTATCGCCCACCAAAATTAAAAATGCAAAAACTCAAACTAAAAGTTATATGCCCTGCATAAAACAATAAAATTAATTGCAATTACCTTTAGATTAATGAGATCCTTCGCCCACTAGTGGGCGGTACCGCCCAGGTTGAAGAGCACTGTTCTAAACGAATTGTCTATTTCACTGGAACTGCAGAAGAGCACAATGACTTTACCCAGAGCTGATACTCAGTTAAAACGCACAATTCGTGTTTTGATATCTATGAAGGACCGCCCAGGAGGAAAATTTACTGAAGCCCTGGCCTCTGCGGAAAAATGGGACACAAATCGATACAATTGGTAACAAACCCAAAAATCAAGGCTATTCATCCTGGACAGTTTATCACGAGTGTAGTTGTCAACTTGGAAAACCGCATGAACTCCAGTGTCTTTAACAATGAAGAAGTCCTTGAAGACTAGAAAAGTTTTACTTAAAACAACATGGCCAGAAAATCACCAAAATAATCTTCGCTATGGAGAAGGAGAGGTGAGGCTCCTTTGCCAAAAATTTGGCATTGATGAAACATCTTCAGTGTTGGGCATGCGCGATTACCTCGCTGGCGAACAAAACCCTGAGAATTTACAAAATCTCCTAACAGCAGTCAACACTTCCGTGTAGTACTTCAGTATGCGAAAGAGATTTTAGTCAGATGAATTTAATTAGCACAGATTTGCGCTCAAACTTAACTGTGAAGAACATATCAAATCTCATGTTTCTGAGCATCAACGGACCACCACTTCATCAGTTTCAGGCGAAAACCTCGTAACTTCATGGCTAAAAAAAACACCGATCTGCAGATGATACACGTTCCAGACAAGTTTCAAAGAAGGAAACAGACACTCGTTCTGTATGGAGCCTATTGTATACTATATGTAACTAGTATCTACTATATCACTATTAAACTGCATTATACCGTATACATACGACTTATACGATTATCTATATGCGTGTGTTTTATTCAAATTAAAAGTAACTAGAGCATGTACTGTATTTGTAGTTTTATTTACTAAATGTATATTTTTTATTTTCGAATTAACTTTTACTATTTTTATACAGTAATTGTTCTATGAAACGCTCTATTAAAGTTTTGCCTGTAGCGTTACCCTTCCTAAAATTTTAGGACAACACCATTGATCAGCCCCACACGAGTTTTGTGTAGTGATTCCTCACGAAGGTTAAGCCCGTTGTTCCTCTCAAATTGATTAATCAATTAAACTTGCAAACTTATTAACCTTACTAAAGTATACTGTCGCACTTATTTTTTTATGCAAGGAGGGGCCAAGGACGAATGCCCACAAAAATGCCCCGCCCATAGATGGAGGAGATAGTTAAAATCAAGTTCCATAGTTTTCGAGATGACACTCTGCGCTTGAAAGTTTGAAGGCCATAAACAGGGGAAAAGATGGACTGAGAAAGGTTGTTCCAGAGTCGATAAGGTGAGGTCCAGTGCTAGTGTCTCCGAGCAACTGATACAATGAGCAAACCAACCAACCAACCAACCAAAGAGCGAGAATACCTATTAACCCTTGCGTTAGAGAGTTGGACAGAAAAGGGATGAAAATGCGTTGAAAGTCTGGTACTGCATGCTCTCCTTAAAGGAGGAAGCATGCAGTTAGAGAGTTTCGAAGAGCAGCGTCCGTTATAATAGCGGTAGTAAAGAGATAGAGACAGATTTAAGCCAGTCAGTAAAAAGCGGGGAATTGATGAGACGAAAAACCTTTGATTCCACTCGGTCAAGTAGAGCTCTTTGGGTTAAGCAACTCCAACACATGAGAAGCGTACTCCATACATGGGCGAAGAAATCCCCTGTACAGAGACAGCAACTGATTAGGAGTGAAGAAACTGCAGATCCGGTACAGAACACCTAACATCTTAGAATTCGTTTTAGAAAGAGACCATACAGTATATGATCTTTTCAGGAAAGATCACGAGAAAAGGAAACGCCAAGAATGTTAAGACAAGAGGAAGGATTGAAATGTGAATTGTTGAAGGTAAAGGGATAGTCGCATTGAAATTTGTGACGAGTAGCGAGATGAAGGAACTGGGCTTTTTGAGGCATTGAAAGCCACAAGGTTTTCTCTGCCCCCAATCAGAGATAGTAGAAAGAGCAGAGGTCAGGTGCGCCATGGCCGTCTCACGCCAAACATGAAGTGACTGTTGAGAGGGACGCTTTGTGAAGTGGGCGGAGAAGTAATTAGATCAATTAAAGTAACTAATGTTTGCTTGATGGGTCACCATTGAACTTTTCAGTCAAAATAATAGAAGTCATTAATAAAGAAAGGAGATTAATAGGGTTCGTAGTTTTTTATTAATTGCAAAAATAAAAGAATAATTACTTAGTGATTAACAATAAAATAGTTCGTATTGAAATGTGCAAATATCGCAGTTATTGAACGCTCAGAATTAAGGGAGTATTTACATGGAGGACAAACTTATAGTAATTCAAAGGTATTAAGATGCAATAACTGACAAAATATGGTAGGACTACTTAATAAACATTAATAAGCCTACATACGGTATTATGTTAAGTCTGATACGCGGTATTAGAAACACTTTAGAGAACATATTCATTTAAGCTGATAGTTAGTATGAATTTGTAGGTTGTATAATAAAGTAGTCTAACACAACACTGCAAAATACTAAAGTTCAGATGAAGAGTTACAAGAACAAGAGGACGCCTCAAAGACCTTTCGGTCCACTTGGGTAGGTTTTTGTTATTAAACTATGATTTTTTAATTATTCTAACAATAGTCGAAAACTCTATAGAAAAGCATAAGGCTTTTCATCTGGCACAAATGAAACAATATCCCGGCATCACTCACGAGAACTTTAGACGTTAGTTACATCTTGAGATAGAGGAAATATGGTATGATGAAGAGTTTTGACAGATCAGTTAGTTGTCCCACAAACGTGGGATGATGTAATTTTAATATGCGCGGTTAAGATATAAACTATATAGAGTCCATGTAAATTAAGAAAAGATATTACACTGTACCCTCGAAATTTATAAAATTATAATCCATAAAACTTTTAAATTAGATCTAAATGAAACGAAAATACAAGGAAAACACTCGTAAACAAGATAAGAGCAGCCATCTTGTCTCTTTATATCGAGGCAGTAAGCGGATAGTTTGACTGACTGATCCGCTTTAGATGCGTTTATAAACCTGTACTGGATAGATGACTGGGGCAGACGACTAGGGAATATAACCCATATGTTACAAAACTGAATAGCTTGAAAACAAATGACAATCAAATTTGTTATCGTATTCTTCTAGAAAACCACTAACTCAAATCATTCCTTTGATTGTATACCTACACCATTGTTATTACGACAAAAGACTGTGTCAACTATCAAAATCGAAGGAAGAGCAGAAATTTTATTTGTAAATGAAATATAAACACGAAACACTTTTTATTTGTAAAGTTAATCTATTTTACACAAAAGTAATGTACGGTGTAGACCATATTTCATATAAATTATATTTATTTTATCGCAGAGCGAAAGACTATCACACAATCATTCATGACTACCCAATTTGGAGCTAAATTACCCCATTTCATTTGAACGTTAAATTGACGTTTATGAAAGTGACGTACATTTATCTCGAAATTACCTTTTGGTTTTTGTTTGCTTTCAAAAGCCATGCATGGTATTGTGTTCCCCACGTACCCCTGGGAAACCCCCATGCAATAAATATTGTTAATATTATTAATAGCAGTATTGTAAAAATTTTATATCAAGTTTGGATTTTGTATAATAATAATAATAATAATAATAATAATTTAGCTTCCTAAATGTTTACAATTATTTATTTGGATCGCCTGAAGATCAGGGCCTCCAGCCTTCGTTATTTAGACTTATAAGGCTAACTAACAAAAATATCACGACTTAACCTAACCAGTCGTTATGTCAACTGTACGCCCTTAACGATTGGTTAAGTTAAGGCGTGATATTTTCGTTAGTTAGCCTTATAAGGCTAACTAAAGAAGGCTGGGGGGCCCTGATCTTCAGGTGATCCATTTATTTCTTTGTCTTTGTACAATCATTAAAGAATGAAATGAGGTCACATCGCTGAAACTAAATTTATTTATCGTAACAATAAGTACAGGGTGATAATAAAAAAGGTGTTCCAAAAAAATAATTTATTAAAGTTATTTTTGGGAACACCTTTTTGAATCACCTTGTATATAAAATACGTTCCCACTCTATACACAGTGGTCATCGTTAGATCAAGTTTAAGCGGTACTAATATGGATTAGACTGTGTATGTGTTGGGGTTTAAGTTTTTTAGCAACAGTAAAGTTCATATGACGGAGGGGACATACAGTTTTAGTGGGATCCGAAGCGAGGGTTGCAACATCATCTGGACGCAGAGAACGGTCACCCAGACTCACTGTCGTTTAACCTTGCTGATCGACAGGTAGCGATGTTACGACAATGGCCACGACACATCCCTGGGTTAAACTATGTTCAGGTTTAATATACAGGCAATTTTGTACACTTTCGGAAGAAAGTTTGCCGAAAAAAAATAATTTTCTAAAATCTTAAAACATTTTACTAACTGGTAGTGATCGGATTTTGTTTTTTGGGGGAATTTTATTAATATCAAAAAATATGCACCCATTAGTAATTTTTCATGCTTTTTTTGTAAATTTTACGTTTGTTGGAGAACTTCATTCCGAAACTACCCAACAAAGCGTCACAACACCGCTGCAAAGCAAGCAAAATGTATAAACAGCAGTTGTGAAAGCAAAGACTGGATCGAGTTGTTGCGAGATGTTTACACGAAGGTATGTTTGTACCGACAGTTTTGATTTGGTGTAAAACATTGGAATAGCATGAAAGGGAGAAGTCAAGAGCAGTTTTCGAAAAATTACATTCGTAATTTCATCTGAATGTAATTAATTACACATTTGGCTGAAATTGTAATAACAGTTTATTTTACTATAGTTGTTATTGTAATTTAAATAATTCAACTCGTGTCAATTAAATTCATTTTTACTTTTTTGACTAATTTGAAAATTTAGTGTTTTTAGCTATTTATTCAAATAAGTTAAATTTAAAAAAAAAATTGGTTAGCAACACTGAAGCGTTCAAGAACCTCAGACCAATCACCAATCACCATTTGAAATTCAAGGCCGTGGGCTCGTGGCAGGTAAGAATCGGATACTCGGAGGGCAAGGAGATTTAACAAGTTGAAACTTGAAAGATCGGAAAGGGTGTTCTCAATTGCAAGAAACTTTTATTTCGCACAACGAGGAGGTCTTCGTGTAGAAACAGTCAAAAGTCATCTTTTCAAATGTAATCAGGAAGTGTTTGACAAAATTACTCCTATTTAAATACCAAATAAAGAATATAAAAATGTATGCAAAATATACATATACAGGGAGTTTCACAACTGGTCTGCCATACTTTGGGGGTGATATCGAGTAAAAACGTTAATACAACATCGGTGCTATTTCCAACCGTTGCGGAGCTAAGGACGTTTGAAACATGAAATGAATGAATGAATGATGCAAACTCGCAAGGAAAAAGGAAAAAACTACGTCTTTTCGTGTATTCAGTAATACACCTCGTCAGGGAGTAATCAGAGTTAGGTGTATTGCTGAATACACAAAAGGCCTTGGAATAATTTTTTCTTTTTCTTTGTGAGTTTGCATTATATATATACATACAGGGTGTTTCATAACATGTGGGACGCACTTTCAGGATGGATCCAGGACCTGAAAATAATAAAAAAGTTTATATAAACATATGCCCGAAATCGCTTTGCTTCCGAGTTACAGCCCGTTATGTGTTCCAGCAAGTATCCGCCTTACCTTTAAACGAAGTGCTCAAAATAACCGCCTTGCACTTGAATACACGCCTGAACACGCCTCGTCATAGACTGCCTGACACGTTCAAACATCCCAGGTATTGCTCAGATTTTCTGGCATCCTTGTTCTACACGTTGGCGAAGCATTTCAACGTTGTCAATGGGTGTCACGTAAACGATGGATTTCAGATGACACCACAGGTAAAAATCGAGTGGATTCAGGTCCGGGGAGCGAGCAGGCCACGCAATGGGTACTCCACGGCCTATTCATTTATCAGGGAAATGGTCATCCAAACAGTCTCTGGCTACTCGATTAAAATGAGGCGGAGCGCCGTCATGCATAAACCACATACAACGTCGGACACCAAAAGGAACTTCATCTAGTAAATCGCTTAAATCATTCCTTAAAAAATTGGAATAGGATTCGCCTGTTAATCTTCCAGGCAAAACAAAAGGACCGATTAAGTTGTCGGCAATAAGTCCTGCCCATACATCGATACTAAATTGTTGTTGGTGCCTTGACTGGATGATGGCATGCGGATTCTCTTCGGCCCAGTGATGAGTGTTGTGAAAATTGATCACGCCATTTCTTGTGAAGGCAGCCTCATCAGAAAACAACACGGAGGATAGAAAAAGAGGATCGCGAGCACACTGTTGAAGGAACCAAGTACAAAAAGCCTCTCGTGGTGGGAAATCAGCTTCAGTAAGGCCTTGTACTCTCTGAATGTGATTTGGGTAAAGCTGTTGTTCCTGTAAAATTCTCCACACAGTTGTGTATCTTACACACTGCTGCTGCTATCCTTCGGGTGCTGACACCAGGATGTTCTTCCACGCGCTTCAGGACCCGCTCCTCCAACTCAACAGTTCTGGCGCTGATTGGTCTACCACCATCTGAAACTCGCTTGTTGAATGATCCTGTATCACCAAGACGTTCGTCTATTCTCTGAAAGGTCTTATCTGACAGATGGCGATTCGGAAACCTTTCCGCATACAGACGTCTTGCTGCAGCCGCATTACACTCGGCAAGTCCATATATGAGATGCATGTCTGCCAGTTCTCTGTTTGAATAAGCCTCCATTCTCACTTCAAATGCACACTATCACTGAATAGCACAAAAACTTTTAAGGTTTTTTTTTCACTGGAATGCACTTATTCACGGTAAGAAGTTATGAATACGAACAGTGAAACACCGCGATGCACCTCTGACTGACTGATGACTCTACACTCAACGACATTGAAACATGTCATAGAGTGTACGAAACAGTACAATCGGCAAGGCCATACATGAAATAAGTGTCTCGTACACACAAACATTGTCGGCAAGCAGTGTTTGCAAACAGTTTGCGGAAATAATTGATGGAACACAAAACGGGCTGTAACTCGGAAACAAAGCGATTTCAGGCATATGTTTATATAAGCTTTTTTCATTGTTTTCAGGTCCTAAGTCCATCCTGTAAGTGCGCCCCACATGTTATGAAACACCCTGTGTGTATATATATATATATATAATGCAGGAAGGAGGGGCCAAGGGCAAATGCCCCCAAAAGGGCCTCCCATAGAAGAAGAAGAGAGCCAAAATCAAGGTCCGGGGTTTTTGAGATGCCTAGACGCTCTGCGTTTGAAAGATGGGAGGTCATAGACAGGAAGAAAGATGGATTGAGGAAGATTGTTCCAGAGTTGACCGGTTGAGTAGATGAAACACTGATTATACCGATTAACCCTTACATTAGATAGTTGGACAGAAAAGGAATGATAAAGTGTAGAAAGTCTGGTACTGCGTGCTCTCCTTAAAGGAGGAGACATGCAGTTAGAGAGTTGAGAAGAGCAATGTCCGCTATGATAGCGATAGTGAAGAGAGCGTGATGCAACATTGCGGCGAAGAGAGAGAGAGAGAGATATATTGAAGACAATGAGTAAGAGGCGGGAATTGATGAGACGAAAAGTCTTTGATTCCACCCGGTCAGTATATATGTTTATATATTATGCGCCTCGGTGATTTAGTGGTTAGCGTCGCTGATTACGAATCCATCGGCCCCGGGTCGAGACTCGGTGACGGCAGCCGGCGCGCAGCAAAAACCCAGCTGTTCATCCTTCCACACAATGAAGTGGTTGGTAGATAAATGGGTACCCTGAGTGGCCTAGTGGTTGGAGCACCATCATGTTGATAGACGCCGGGTATAGGATTGTTAGTACCGTCGTCTATCAACATGATGGTGCTCCTTGTCACTATGCCAAAATTGTTCAGGATTATCTAAATGGACGTTTTCCAAATCGCTGGATCGGACGCGGAAGCAACAGACCTTGGCCAGCGAGATGACCAGATTTAACCCCTTTAGATTTCTTTGCATGGGGCTTTATCGAGTCGCACGTCTATCAGACGAAGATTACGAGTCTTGAAAACTTACGTACACGAACTGCTGCAGATAACATAACCCCGCAAATGCTCCAGAATGTGTTTAGAAATGCTGCGGAACGATTTGAGCTGTGCAGGGATACTGATGGGCGTCACGTCGAATCCTACTCTTAATTATTTAAGAAATGTTACCACTTTATCATTTTATGATTGAATTCCATATAATTTCCAAGTGCTTCACAAAAATAGATCCTGACTTTATGTACACCCGGTACATAAAGTATAAATAAACAAACCACACCTCGTTTTACATAACAATATGAACACACTGACTTCATATCTTCCTTGTACCAGAAAGATCGAGCTTGAAAATGTGTTTCCTTTTCCACTTACTCCTGTTCCTCTCTCTATGGCTGGCATTTATGGCACGATGAAGAAAACACCACAGTATCAACTCCAAACATCTTGAAGATTTGATTATACACAGAGCCGCCAACAGTTGATTTAGTTCTCTATGATGCAATGTTTATAATCCAGTCACTGCCTTCAGACTTGCCTCTTACTCTTGGAACTGTAGCAATGCTGGTCCTAAAGATCATATGCAGTGCAAGGGCAAGTGAAGTACACTTTGTCTGTGACAAGTATGTGAAAAGTATAAAGAATGTTGAGCAACAGGCAAGATGTGCAAATGATGGATCATTTCACATAACTGGATCAGATCAGTTACGTCCTGAAGATTTCAGACATGCCTTGAGATCACCAAATTTCAAAACTGCACTTATGAAGATAACAAGTACGCACCTATCATAAAACAAACAAGAGTTCTTGTTGCACATGAGGAGCAGTGTCTGCAGTACATAGCAACTCTATCAGAAAATGTAGAACACAGTGGGGCACCTGAGTATGTATGCTCACACGTGGAGGCCGATACCATGCTGGTGTACCATCTCAGCGTGCTGTCAAAAACAAGACCAAGACAGAATGTTGTTGTCCGTGCAACGGACACTGATATCATGGTTATTCCTCTGTACCATGCCAGACAACTCAAAGCCAACGTGTGGATGGACCTTGGGCATGCTACTGACATACAGGAGATATGTACACCACTGATCTAGAAAATCACCTGGGTCCAGTTCTCTACAAGGCATTGCCAGGTTATCATGCTCTGACAGAATGTGATTACACATCACCCTTTTTTAGGAAGGGAAAAGTGAATCCACTGAAGAAGGCTGAAAAGAACCCGTTACATCTTGAAGGCCTCTGCAGCCTTGGAGAGAAGACCACCTTTATTGATGAAGGAAACCACGTACAAAAATATGTGTACTCTATATGGCCAGGGAACCATTTCATCGGTGAATGAGGCCAGACTGAAGATATTCCAGCAAAGGTACAAGCCAAATGACCCAGACTCTACAGAAAATTAAAGGTATTGATGCAGGCATGCTTCCTCCCTGCAAAGATGTTCTTGATCAAAAGTTAGCTAGGTGCAACTATGCGGCATATCTCTGGAGGCATGCGCATCTAAGAGATCCACTAGAGAACATGCGACCCACAGACCATGGCTGGAAAGAGGTTAATGGAATTTTTCTACCAGTCTGGTTTACCGGCAGTCAAATGCCAACCATGCTTTCTGAGACCATGGAACCGGAGGATGTGCAAATGGAGATGAGGGTGTTGAGGACGAAGACAATGATAGTATTTCCGATACTGATTCAGAGGACGAAGATGACAGTGATGATGATGATGGAGATGATTAATTAAATGTTGTTAATGTTCTTTTTAAATGTTAATAAACCATAATCACCTAAAATTCTGAAAATCTCTGATTTTGGCCAAAAAGTGTCCAAAATGGCCATTTTGTCGTAACTGGGGTCAATAAGACTGCTTTTTTTTTGGAATCAGCACCCATTTTTACATAGAATACGCTTGTCAAACCATAATCACCTAAAATTCTGATTGAAGCCATCTATCTACCTCTTGGAATAAACCTAACCAATCGTCAAGGGTAGGGCCGTTTCCTGGCATAAGCAGACTAAGCAGCCGCTTAGGGCCCCGCTGCTACTAGGGGGGCCACAGATGCCATAGCCAGAACTGAAGCACAAACACTTGCAGAGGAGGTAGGGTCTTATCGCTTTCAGATTTGCACAGTAGTATGGTATGACATTCTCCATGCAGTTAACCATGTGAGCAAACTTCTGCAGTCTCCTACAATCCAGTTTGATGTGGCAGTCAACCTCCTCACAAAAACAAAAGACTCACTCATCAGCTACAGAAACAGGTTTTGTTGCAGCACAAGTCATAGCTAGGGACATATGTGAGGAAATGAATGTGGAGGCTGTACTGAAGGAGAAGCGGCTCAGATCCACAAAAAAGCACTGCTTACGAAGCTCCTGACGAACCATTTACAGAAGCCTTAAAGAGGCTGGAAGTCAAATTTTTTAATGTGGTGGATTGTGCCATTAGGGCATATACTTTTCCGAGTCCGAATTTCACTCTGGCTAATATGTATTTTTATGTAAAATTTAATTCTAAGAGGGGTTTCTTTTCTGCAACATTTCCCCAAAAATCGCGTTATCATGTTCAAAATTGCAGTTTTCTGTTTTATGTTGAAATACCGAATATTCAATTGAACACAACCTCATATTTTTAACCCTTTGTCGTAATTTGTTGCCATTTAGACACATTAACTTTGCTTAACTCTTACACAGGTGTAATACATACATACATAAAAAAAAAATCTACTCCATTTGAATCTTTGTAACCATTTGGACGCAGAAGGCGAAGTTCAACATTCTCTCAATAGATGGCTCTGAGCAATTACGCCAATTATAATTGTGAAGTAGAAGTGAGTGGACGCCATTTTTTTCGGTAAGTTTTTTGTAATTTTCCTAAGTTTAATTACCATTATTATATTTGTTTTAACTATAATTTCATTCTAGAAGTATTAAGGAAGCTCCCTCTTTAGTGTTTACTTTGTTTACATAATATTTTTAATAACTGAAGAAAAGACTTTATTCAAAGTTCGTTTCGAAATGGACACAAAGTTTTCATAGGGTAAATTTCTGTCTATGATAACACGTATGTCCAATTGGATACACGAAATGAATTTTTCATTACAATTGTTTTTATGTATATATATATATATATATATATATAATATATAATATATATATATATATATAATTTTATATTATATATATATATATATATTATATATATATATATATATATATATATATATATATTATAGAGAGAGAGAGAGAGAGAGAGAGAGAGAGAGAGAGAGAGAGAGAGAGAGAGAGAGAAAGAGAGAGAGAGAGAGTACTACCACCCACTAATTACCTTATTAGACCTTTGTTGACTAATGGACACATAAATTATTTTATTTAGAAATGTTCTTACAAAAAAAGATTGCTAAAAATGCTTATATATACCTCCTATGCATATTTCAAGTAAAAAAGTGAACCTACGCTAAAATTAAATGGTACTGAATGACAAAGGATTGAGCTTATGTTACACATTATTACAAATTTTAAATTAAATTTGCAATGCCAAATTCAGTTTTCTATTACCAAAATAAATATTCATTACCAAATTTAGGTTAATTTGGTAATTAAAAATGCCGGTTGGCAACCCTGATTATAACCAAAAATTTATTCCTTGTCTATATTTATGGCGAAAGAACACTAAACATACTGATACGAATTTGTTACAGATTGGACAAGAGCGAGAATAAGCACCGACTAGACGTGATGGTCGAATCTGCCCCCAAAACCAGGAAAATGTCAGGTTCAAAGCTCTCGGATGTTGTGGGCCCGGGGAAGGAGGTCTCATCCCGGGTGCCGACTTGGAGAGCCGTTCTTCAGAGAGGGATTCGTCTGCAGGAGGAAAAGTTCCTCATTCATGACATCCAAAGGTCTAAATACCCTATCCGAGAGAGACTGACGAGCTGGCTTCACTCGTGATGACTCAGTGGAGGAAGTCGAATGTAAAGTTCTCCCCGCTCTGTGACAATCACGGAAACATCGCTCTCATATAAGATCTTGTTGAAATGGAAGGAGATGACAGACGTTATGAACGGGAAAGTTAAGTCTGCTACCCAGGAGAAGAGGATGGCTGATCTGGATAAACTTTGTGAAGTCTGCGTTGCAAGCATCAGATCTTCTTGTGCGGCTCAGAGGGGAGTGGATGCTCAGGATGCTCCCTCAAGGCCCATGTGAACTGTAACTGTCCTTTGGAGGTGAAGATTCCTAAACTGGACCTTCAGTGGCTGTACTACCAGAGAGTGAAGACTTCCGAAGCTTCAGGAATCCAGATGTCTTTTGTAGACTGACTTCGAAGACAGCAGGGGACAGATGAAAGCAGCGAAGAGGAAAGAGGCTGAAGAGCTTCTGCTGTGGAAGAGGAAGAGAAAGAGGAGGCTACTAATGAGGAGCTTCTCATGAAAGACTTTGAGGAGGACGAAGAGCAGGAAGAAGCTGCAAAAGAAGCCTCTGGCAATGCTGAGGCTACTGAAGCTCCTATGGACGTTCCCGCTGAAGTACCTGCCGAAACTCCAACTTCTGCTACACGAAACTACATGAAGATCCAAGGGACAGCTTCAGCAGCTTTGAGGTACAGAGTGGCAAATGTTCCGGCAGCTGCAGTTGCCACTGGCTTCCTGAACGACGTCATCACGGCCGGTCATATTTCCAAAGACAAGGTTTATTTGGCCATAGATGGCATAAAAGTTGGAGGGCAAGGAGAAAGTAATGGCCTCATCAATTGAAGCTCTCACGCAGAGGTCAGAGGAGGAGAAGATCTCTGGGATATTCTTTGATGGCAAGCAGGATAGGAACACAAAGGTGTTGAAATATGACGAAGTGACAGGGAGATTTCATCCTGGCAAAGTGATCGAGGGAGCATTACACTATCACGTGGAGCCTCAAAGAAAGTACCTCTTCCATTCACTCCCGAGGAACCTGAGGAAGGAGAAAAGCCTGCTCATAAGATCGCTCAGGGCCTGCATAAGTGGCTTCTGGATCACGGAGCTGACGAGAGCCTTGTAATGATTGGAGGAGACTCTACCAACACCAACACGGGGTGGTCTGGAGGCGCCATAGCCCTATTGTAGAAGATGCTGGGTCGCAAGTGCCACTGGATGATCTGTCAGCTCCATGTGAACGAGCTCCCCCTGAGGCACTTAATCATCAAGCTGGACGGTCCTGTAACTCCCCGGTTAGGCTTCAGTGGGCCTATTGGAAAACTTCTTGAGAAAGTGAATGAACTTGAGGTCAACTTCAACTTCAAACCAGTGGAAGGAACTGAAGATATCATAGAGCTGCCAGTAGAGATAGTCAAATCTCTCTCCACAGACCAGCACAACTGCTATCTTCTGATCAAAGCCATCAAGTCTGGGAGTCTCAGTCCACAGTTGGCTGGTCTCAAGTGCGGACCTCTGAACCAATCCAGGTGGCTCACTACTGCACAGGCCATCTTGCTGTTGTGGATGAGGGAGCACGGACTGAAGGGGGAGGTGTTGAGGAGGCTCCTCGAGGTCCTCGTGAAGTTCTGCCTTAACTTCTACAAAATGTACTACGACATCAAAGTGAAGCACCACCTCAAATTTGGTCCTGCACACGTTTTTTCAAGCCTGAGGCTGCTGAGGAACCAGACTACCGAGGTCAGGAACGAACATCATCTCTGCTGCAGTGATAAGAGGAGCTTACCACGCACATCCTGAGAACATCTTGGCTTCATTCCTGTGCAGTGAGGATGATCATGACAGAGCTTTTGCTGTGAGCCAGATAGAGAAGATCAGAGAAGGAAGAGACTTTGGTGATACGACAGTGAGGCCCTATAAAAATCTCAAAGTCAATCTGCAAGCCACTTCACCTGAGGGTCTCATTGGGAATCAGAGAATATTTACGAGCCTATTTTCACCTGCAAGATGACCTTGACTGAGCTCGAGGATCTCAGGAAAACCACTCAAAGTGGACGCTTTCTGTTCATACTCAGTCCTGCGAGAGAGCTATACAGGAAGTCTCAACTGCTTCCCAAGCTGTGTACGGTCACGAGAGGAGATGGGTGGGTGAGAGCCAGGATAGACCATCAAGAAATGCTCCCAGTGTTCAGATCGAAGCAGGACATACTTAAGAGGCCACGCTTTTCAGGGATCCAGGAAGAACAGGCGTGTGAACATACACGTGGAGGTGGCAAGTCTCCCGCTACTCGATCAGAGTAGAGCTGGTGAGCCGCGCCTATTCTTTGAAGAAAAACTTAAAATTCTTAAGTTTTACGTGAAATCTAAACATTTTTTCAGCACCCAGGTATTGAAACACGCAAGAAAGCAAGGATGAGGTCAGAAAAGCAGCTTTTAGACTAAATCATATGCAGAACAGCTGCGCGCTTTGGTTTGGGTGCCCTCAGGCTGCGTTAGGCAGCCTTCAAATCAGAAAATCGCGATTTTGACCATGAAAATGAGATTTTTCGAAAAAGTTGCAAATAATAAACCCATCTTAGAATTAATTTTTACATAGGAATACATATTAGCCACTTTGTTTTTCCAAAATTTCAACCATGAACTCAGAGTATGATAAGCCCTATTGTGCCATCGGGTCAATAAATGAGAGATTCAAAACATTAGATGATGTGAGGGACATATTTGGGGTTCTCCTAAACTTCACCACATTGAACAAGGAAGACTTGTCCTGCAAGTGTGAAAAGCTCTCCAAGATATTGAGCTCTGGAGCTGACTCTGACATTGATGGAAGAGAACTGGCCCTCGAAATTAAGAACTTGCCGACTTTACCTTCACACAACATGACTGCATTAGAGCTTCTCTCCTTCATTCATCAGTAGCACCTGGAGGAACTATACTCTGGGTTGCGCTAAGAACTGCCTGCACTCTCTCTACCTGTGACAGTAGCGTCAGCCGAGAGGAGCTTCTCTAAGATGAAGCTAATCAAGAACTACCTCAGATCATCAATGGGGCAGGATCGCCTCTGTGGCCTTGGCATCATAAGCATCAACCAGGACGTTGGCAGGGAGATTTCATATGATGATGTTATTGATGATTTCGCCCAGAAAAAATCTAGGAGGCAAAAATTTTGAAGATACAAACTGTTCTGTATAACTGTTAGCTATTACACGATTGTATCGTAGAGTTAGTAATTGTTTGATAGTTGATAATTGCATTATTTTTTATGCATAGTTCTGTGTCATTTGTTCTAAATAATGTATAAGCTAATTTTCAGGAATTTCATGGAGTATATTTTTTTCTGTTTGTCTTCTGAAAGTACATATTTGTTGTTTTGGACATAAATGTTTCATTAAAATTGTTTCATAATTGTTTTTTTAACACAGCCATTTTTTGTATGTGTGTGCTGAGGTGATGTAGTAAGGCGTGAGTTGGTGGATGGAGGGGTGGGGCCTCAAATGGGTATACTGCTTAGGGCCCACTAATGGCTAGAAACGGCCCTGGTCAAGAGCATACAGTTGACCTAACGATTGGTTAGGTTAGGTCGTGATATTTTCGTTAGTTAGCCTTATAAGGCTAACTAAAGAATGCTGGGGTCCCTGATCTTCAGGTGATCCGAAATTTCTTTATAGTGAATGTCGTATCCTTGAGTTTATGAAATGCTGTTTGAAGAAACGCCACAAATCGTTGGACAAAGGTGTTGGAAAAGAAGAAAGTAAAATTACGAACAAAAGCGTCATTTTGCTCATGCTTGTTTATGGGACGGGGTATCTACCATCTCACCCTGCTCGTCGTCGACCCCCTTACAGGCTGGCTTTGTTTCTAAAAGATCACGGCTATAATCACATGTAGTGTTGCCAATTAAGTAGTTTTCCAAGTAGATCTAGTTTAAAAATTAATTTTCTAGTTGGAAAAGATTACATTCAGTTGTTGGTTGGAAATTTAGCGGTTTAATATAATTTGACACTTTGATATTTACACTTACAATACTTTTCCTGTTTTTGAATAATGTATCTCGGAACACTAACAAAACATTTACTTTATACCTGTTTTATATGTTGCAAGTCAAAGTGGAAATGAAAAACATGCATATACTTTCGCCCTCACGGTCTCATCCCTCAGCCTGAAAATTTGAACACCCCCTCTAATTTCAATGGGGAAAACACTGATAGTATATGTTCTTCATTCCATTCACCCCCTTTATGGGAGACTGACTGCCCTCGAACGACTACATTAGCAGTCACTATTCACCCTTAGTATCAGGTGACATAATCATATTACGATAATATAATATAATAACATAATATAAGTTTAATTCACGTAACCTTTCCCAGTAATTTAGTACTTTGCATCCAGTGATCTTGGCTGTGAAGCTTCTCTGAATCCCTTTCTAGTTGACTAATATCTTCCTTTTTATATGGGGATGTTTAAACCGACCAATACTTACTTGGGTACGATCAGTGGATTCAACAGAAGAATCATTATATTCCTATCCCTTCTTTTAAAGGTTCTCATTATCTGTCCAGTTATTCTTTTTGTTCTGTTCACTGCTATCTTATTTTGTACAAGGTGGTCCAGAATTCTGGAATCATAGGCTAATAGATTTTTTTTTTTTTATATGCACGCACCTGGTTAAATGAAACATTACCTAATCGCTGGATTGGTTGAAGAGGTCCAGTTGAATGGCCTTCGAGGTCTCTCTGGCCTCACACCCTTGGACTTTTTCCTGTGGGGACATTTGAAGAGCACAGTTTACCGTGATCGACCACGAACAACTGAATTGAAGGACAAGATCATTCGAGAATGTAATAAGATAACTTCAAATATTCTACGAAATCTGCGACATAGCGTACATGCCCGATATAACATGTGTATCCAACGAGAAGGCCTTCAGTTTGAGAATTTGCAATAACTGCCTATGATTCCGGAATTCTGGACCACCCTGTATTTAAAATTTCGCGTTATCAGTCATTACAATTCCTAAATCTTTTGCTTTAGAGTTCCTCTGAATTTCCTATCCATTTGGGATATTGTATTTCATGGATTTTAGGTCCTCCCTTCTTCCGTACCTTAATAGTTGCAATTTCTCAGTGTTAAATTTCATATTATTGCCTTTAGACCAATTGTAGATTCTGTTCATATCTGTACATACATAAAATTATTGAAATTTCATGCATTCATACTTCTTCGATAATCCCTTTCAACTACCCTTCAGTAGAGCTTACGCCCCTACTACTTTCAGAAACGGTGATTAAATTTAACAAAGAATTACTGACACGATACCATACATTTAATAATAAACCATATTTCATAGTTTTCAAAATATAGACATTTTTTCAATACACAAATAAATCTTTTTTTTTCTGTTTAAGGTGCTTCAACCCTGCTGGAATATGGACACCATTTTTTTTTTGTCTCCCCAAAGGAAGGTTACAAAATTAAACGTAAATAGATCTACATATTATTTGTGAAATGTTATGAAAAATGAGTTTTTTTTTTTTCTGTTTAAGGTGCTTCAACCCTGCTGGATTATTGACACCATTTTTTTTTTTTTACTCCCCGAAGGAAGGTTACAAAATGTTTATTTATTGATTTATATATATATATATATATATTTTAATTTTTTTTTTTTTCTGTTTAAGGTGCTTCAACCCTACTGGATTATTGACACCATTTTTTTTTTTTACTCCCCGAAGAGAGATTGAAAAATTGTTTTATTGTGCAAATTTTTAGGTTGTTGTTGTTTTTTCTGTTTAAGGTGCTTCAACCCTACTGGATTATTGACACCATTTTTTTTTAAGGTGCTTCAACCCTGCTGGATTATTGACACCATTATTTTTTTTTGTCTCCCCGAAGGGAGGCTGCAAAATATACTAATATTGGTAAGACAATTTAGTTTTCATTAACATTAGGCAACCCAAATCCCGACTGATTTTTAAACGCGGAGTAGATTACTGTGTCCCAATTTTAAAATATAAATTTAAAATTTAATCTCACAAAGTAACAGATTAGAAGGTTTGAATCTCATATAAATTATTTCCATTAAAATAAAAGTAAACGTAATTATAAAATTTATTTTACTATTGAAGGGTAACTAAAATAAAACTAAATACGTATCCGCTGCATTGATAGCAAAAGGATACAATTTAACAAAATACCTGTGCAAAATGCAAACCTTTTTTTTTATTCGATCTCTATAAAAAAAAAAAAAAAAATTAATGATAGAACGTATTACTACAACATTGAATGTGAGTTCGATCATTTTTTTAGACAAAATATTGAACTGTAAAGGCGGACGTAAGAGGAAAGTTCAGTTTTCCTTTAGTTACTCTTGCCATTAGAGAACCTGTTTTATGACATTTAAACCTGCAAGACGAGCCGATGACAACTTTAGTATATGGTGTACAGAATCCTAAGGAGGTCAAAACTAAACCTAAACAAAAAGTTCAGAGATGTGACAACGAGAGCGGAAGGTGGTTGTATGGCCTCGTAGGTGACAGAGTTTCTTCTCGTCCTGAGAAAAGGTGTCACTATTTTTTCTTTTTATGGAGACTGCTGGCGTCCTTGTAGGGTTGGTAGATCTACCTGGGGTTCCGGATCCCCAAACTTAAAGAAAGAGGTTTCTCTTAACGCCAGCACACTCCTGGTTGAGACCGGGCGTGTTTCCTTCTCTACTTATGGTCTCATTTGTTTTCCTCTTTTTTTTAATTTCTTCTTTTGCACCTTCTAAATTTGTATTCTTTGTTGGTCACATCGAACAACAAAGTACCATCATGACTTACTAAGAAAAGGCACAGCAGATCATATGACAATTCCTTGCGACAAAAACAAGTAAATGTGCCAATTAGCAAATTTTATGGGAATATACAGGGTGGGCCGAAAGTCTGGATCCATAGGAAAATATTTATTTTAATACATAAATTACAACAAATGGTAAATACTTAAAATGAATATCAACTTTAACTCGTAAATGCGTATCCGTGATACTGTACAGTAGTTCGTACTCCAGTATAAATACTCAAATACTTTTTTTATTTCAGCCCAGAAATTGCTTCGAATCTAACAACAGAAGACCGGGTAGAACTTGTGCTCATGTACGCAAGACAGGGCGCTACACACAGAGAAGTTGCTACCGAATTCAATAGAAATCATCCTGATAAGCATTCAGTAACACATGCGACTGTTGGCAAGTTGTTTAAACGTTTCAAAGAAACAGGAAGTGTACATGATCGACGGCGTTCTGGTCGTCCAAAAACTGCAACTGATGAAAATACCTCTGCAATGGTATGTGAAACTTTAACGAATAGTCCAGTAAAGTCAACAAGAAGATTATCAAATGAAACACGCATCTCGAGAACGTCAATTCGAAGAATTATTAAAAATCATAAATTCCATCCCTAAGTGTCTCGATGTCAGAGGCCGCCGCCACTTTGAGCATTTGTTATAATTTGTTGTTTATACTGGAGTACGAACCACTGTACAGTATCACGGATACGCATTTACGAGTTAAAGTTGATATTCATTTTAAGTATTTACCATTTGTTGTAATTTATGTATTAAAATAAATATTTTCCTATGGATCCAGATTTCGGCCCACCCTGTATATTTAATTTTCCCAGAAGAGTTCCTTGTTCCATGCACGGTCTATATATATACAGACTGTGCATGGAACAAGGAACTCTTCTGGGAAAATTAAATCCACTATAGTCAGAATAAGAAATGGCAAATGACAAATACTATATGGTGGAAGCCCAACGTGTGCAACGAGTCACTCGCAAAGAGGCCCCAAAATATAGCTTCCCTCACCAGCTCTCTGAAGACGAGAGCTTGAACCTTGCCAGATCAGAAGAGGAATATTTCCCGTCCCCTCAAGGTCCGAGTTGGTAGAGTTTAAGGGCCCTGCCACACCGACGACCCTCTTCCCCAAGGATACCTCTTCTCCCCCAACTCCAGATCTTAACCGATCACTCGAGTGATATTACAACCATCAGCTTCTACACCCCGACCCCAAAAACCGAGGGCACGAAGGTCTTCGCAGGAGCTGAGGTACGGAAATCCTCTCCATAACAAGGTTACCGTCATAACTGTATCAAATTAACAGTAGCCACATAACTATCGTGCCCAGTTCATCGCCCATTGCCTCACGTTCGTCTTGTCGAAACTGAAGAACGCTCACTCGCTTATTTGAAAAGGATATGATTTTATCCCAAAGTTTATGAGGTTAAAAAGTGATCTTTTGTTACAGTAGTAGTTTTGTTCACGTAACCGATCCTCGGCTAAAACCGTCTAAGTACTGTTTCAGTAAATTTCTTTCGTCCCAACAGCAACATGACCAACAAAATGACGCTTTGCTCATAATTAATTTACTACTTTAAAATCGGACAAATTAACAAACAACACACAATCTTTCTTTTTAACTAACGTAACTAAACTGTTTTCATGAAAGTGCCTCTCCAACGATTTGTGGAGTTTCTTTAAACAGCATTTCATAAATTCAAAGATACGACATTCAGTATAAAGAAAGTTCTAATTTGAAATAAATAGTCTTTTCACAGTACTAAATTTAATTTAGAAGATTTTCATTATCAAAGTTTTATTATTAAATTAGTTATAAACAAAAGTTTGTGTAAATAATTAGTTTTAAACGGAAGTTGTCTACGCTAAGGATCCTGTATCATTTGTTTTTACGTTTTAGCTTAGTTTACCATAAATTCAGTATTTAAGAAAATGGTTAACAAAACTGAAAAGTAAACTAATTTAAACTATTTGAAAGTCACTCAATATTAGTTCTGTTAAAAATAATGTTATTATTGTAACCATCCAGTATAAGAATAATAATAAGAGTTAATGGAGCTATTGAAGAATAGGGACCCCAGCCTTCTTTAGTTAGGCTTATAAGGCTAACTAACGAAAATATCACGACCTAACCTAACCAATCGTTAGGTTAACTGTACGCCCTTGACGATTGGTTAGGTTAGGTCATGATATTTCCGTTAATTAGCCTTATAAAGCTAACTAAAGAAGGCTGGGGTCCCTATTCTTCAATAGCTCCGAGTTAATTTTTTAACAATACAGTGATTTTTATTTTTCGTCTTGCAACTGATTTGAAAAATATTGGCAACTATTGTAAATGATTATTGTCGGTGATAGAATTTCTATAATTTTTTATTTATTACCATTATCTTTAAAAAGACATTTTCCCAAGCTAATATATTTTACTTCTTTAAATGTACTTGCATTACATTTGCATTCGTCTACAAGGCTATAGAATTTTAATGCATTTTAACATATTTTAAACGTATCGAACCAATCAATACATTTCCAATCAATACATTTCAACAGTTAGAATCTGCGAAGTTTATGTGCTGCTGTTTGCCACTCGCCAGATATGAAAAGTGGATAGAGTACGACGATTATTCCTAGTGAAAAAAAATAAATAAATAAAATAAATCTCTCCTGTTCCAAATGACGTGTATTGCACAATTCCTGAAATTCTTTTTAAAACTTTTTTCCTTTGAGCAGAATTAATTCCAATTTTTTTTTATGGGGGCATGAAGACTTTTTTTTAATTAGATTTTTTGTTTATTTTTTAGTGGGATCATCAAACTGGGATCTGACGAAGGTCAAGCTTGTTGCCCCACCTTAGACCTATAGTTTAACGTGGAATCCGAACCAACGGCCAATTACGGAAGTCAGAACTTACAAATTACCAGGGCTGTGGAGTCGGTAGACCAAGCCTCCGACTCCGACTCCTAGAATTTTAGAAGGGCCGACTCCGACTCCGACTCCTGCCTCTAAATAATAATATAAAATATACTTTGATTATATTAACCCAGAATGGCATTTCATCACTACCAAGTGAATCATCAGGCTACTTTTTAAGCTCAATTTCTCTAAATTTAAGTCTTAATGGTTGTAGCTATGCCATTATGGCATTCAAGGCCAAGGCCCTTGATACCGCTGCTTTTACTGTACATGCCTTATCTTTTTCATTAACAATATCTAAGATTTTTGGGTGGTAAACGCTGTAAATGTCTTTTTAAATTTGAAGCTCTTGTTGGAGCATTCCTATCGAAACCACTGAAAGTACTTATCTTTTTTTCACAGAGTTTTTCATTATCACCACTATCATCTTCATCTTCAACCACACATTGACACACAAAATGTTTTTCATCTGTGGTTATGGTAAAGTATTCAAAAATATTAGATTTAACCGGAGTGTTCTTAGCCATTTTATAAGGGGCTTTTGAAAATAAAAATTTAGAATTAGCTTACACAGAATGTATTCAAATATAAATTTCTGAAAAGAAAATCAACAGTAATTAGTGATATGCAGGAAAAGCTCCTAGAAAGATCATGACGTAGGGGAATCATCATAAAATAACTATAATGCAAGATAGGAGGTTAAAGCTCCTATTAGGAGCTTTAACCTGAACCAATATAAAGTACATCATAAAAAAAAAGGAGTCGGAGTCGGTCCATTTTACCGACTCCGACTCCGACTCCTCTAGCAATGAATTTACTTCCGACTCCGACTCCACGACTCCGACTCCACAGCCCTGCAAATTACCATGTTGAAAGTGCCATATTTTTTTAACTTTTTGAAGAAACTATGTTCAAATTTTCAAAATCTCTCTTCCACCAAGCCAGACCTAGAGGCGGGGCCACCAGCTTGACCTTCGTGTGAAGAGAGACCAACGCACGGAACAGCAACAAGGTTAATGTTTAACTGCGTTTTCTGGCGTTTTGTTACTTTTGTCGCTTAGCAACTTCTTCCTGGGAGGGGCTCAGATACACTCAGGACAAAAAAAATAATAAAAAAAAATTCTCTGCAGTTTATGATTTTAATAAACCTAAAATATACATTTGAAACTCATAAAACGCAAAAAATTATATATAGTAATATAAATTATATAAAGTAACTAAAATCAGCTACTTAAATAACGTTTTAAGTCAAGACCAAACAAGGTAAAGTTTATGGACTACCTTTTTTTAAAATTTATATGATGAATTTTATGGTCACCCTGTAGATAAATCCTTACTATAATGGAACTATTACCGACAGATTATCACTGAAGGGTTAAACTTAATATCTTAGTAATGTAACTTAATATACTAATGAAGGGTTAAACTTAAGATCAGAGTTACAACCAACAAGCAGACCAGTTAGACTGAAATTGGGTGAGTATTATTATGTGCATGGTTGCGTACATAAGAGTTAGGAGGCTTGCTAAGGGGTTGATTTGTTCAAACAGATTTACCGAGGTGTTTGTAAATATGGGATTTTAAGTATCTTTGGTTTTATCTATATATGACCCCCGTACAGTGGTCACACTCATATTGATAAATTATGGAAGACTTAAGAAGTATAGGAGCAATCTCTTTGTATTTAAACAGAAGATAAACTGATTTGGACAGGGTAAAAATGACTCCGATACACAACTGCGGGTAAAATTGTATATATCCCACAACGATATAACCATAGGGGTACGAGCCCGGGGGTACTGAGGGAGGGGCTGAATTCGGGCAAATTGAAAAAAATAATAGCTCGTAAAAGTTGGAGAAATGTTAGCCTTATATCAAATATCAATTATAAATTCAGGATCAGAAAGTTATAAGATAATTTCATATTTTTATTTATTAGCTGTTATTAAGTACTTATTAAGCTGTTATTAGTACTTACAGGCAATGTTCCCTCTAAGGTGTGCGCGTGTGCGCGCGCATACGCGTTGTGAAACCCGCGCACACAGCAAAATAAAATGCGCACAGGCTCAAGCGTATCATGATTCACGACAGTAAATGAAGTAATTTCAAAAATTTCAGTTTAATGAATTCAATAAAGAACAAATTAAGAAACCGCTTGAAAGAAAATCATTTGGACATGCTCATGCGAATTAAAAGTTACCTGAATGATGATGGATGTATTAATCTTCATAGAGTTTATTTGGAATGGGCAAATGCTAAAGATCGTAGGGAGAAATCATAATCATACTTAAATGAAAGGCACTTTCATTTAATGTTATTTTGATTATATTTTATTTTATTGAATTTTACTATTTTTTATTTTAGTCCTATTTTGTGAATGGATAAAATCCTGTACTAATCTTGATAGTCTATTTTAAATTGCTAAATGCTAAAAATTGTTTGAGAAATGATAACTAAAATAGTCATTTTCAATTAATGTTATTTTTATGATATTTTATTTCTTTATTTTGTTGAATTTATTTTACTATTTTTTATTTTATTCATATTTTTAGAATGGATAAAATGTTTTCTTTTTAAGAATATCTAATATTGTAAACAGCTTTTTAACATCCATTTAATAGTACCCTAATGATCAAGCTATCACCTTATGGAAATAATATTTATTAAGTATTTAATATTTATATATATTTAATTTTGAAGATAATAGCGCTCAGAAAAGTTTGCACAATTTTTCACCATGAATCTAAATGTATGCACAACGAAAATTTCTTGCGCACACGGACTAAAAAAAATTAGAGGGAACATTGCTTACAGGCTATTTTTTATATTCCAGGTTTAATCTAGATTTTACTATGGTATTTAGCCCAAATAGGGGCTATAGACTTTGCTTAAAAATTCAAAAGAATATCTAATCCTTGTCGTAAGTTAATTGCTTTCGAAGCTTATCATGAATATTGAATTACTTGGTAAGTTGAATTTTTTTATAATTAGGTAAGGTACTAAGTACCGGTAGGGATTACAACACATCATGGAAGTTGCATAAAAAAAGGAAAATCATACAATTAATTTTGCAAAGCATGACACGTATCCTTTGGTAATGTTAGTGCCTGTTGGAGTGAGGGACCCTAAGCCTCTGATGATTTGGTAATGTTAGTGCCTGTTGGAGTGAGGGACCCTAAGCCTCTGATGATTCTAATTTCATATATACAGTTAATTACATTAACTATCTAATTTCGGGCACTCTTTGTTGTAACTTAAAAATTCGGTCGAATATTTTGTATCAGCCCCGCCAAAAAGATTAGGTGCCGTACCTATGGATATAACGGCAATTGGAACGCCAATGATATACTATTACACTGAAAGTGGGCGGAGCCTATCATGAACAGCCGAAGTAAAGGAAGTTTGAAATTACTTTTGAACTTAAGTATAGAGAAAATCTCTCGAAGCGAATAAAACGAATCGGCAGAAAGAGAAATTAATTAACGAAAAGGAGAACGCTAATCTGGGGACTCGACCTCCTTAATAGCTTCGTTCCATTTTCTTCCTTTCTTTTATAACTTCATCATCACGTATCTACTTGCCCACCAGCAGCATAGCCTATACTAGTAGAATACCGGGCTGTTCATCAAAAGGTCCTGGGTTTGAGTATCCTGTCGGGGTTCAGATTTTAGTGATTTTGGTGTTTGTTAGGATTTATTCAGTGGGAGACATGTTCATACCAAATGCCAATGGTACTGTATCACTGATACAATTGTATCTTCTATCGCCCACAAATTGTCTGATAATATAATTATAATTGTATGTTATTGATAATATGAAGTGGAAATGACATTTATGAAGTGTAATTTATTGATAGCATAATAAATGTGAAGTTGTATTAAAAATGAATGGTTTGTTTATATACATGGAATGGAATGTTTTGTAACTAATTTTCACATATTCAACACTTACTCCCGCTGCTTTCAAAATTGTTGTGATTTTGTCAGCTGTAATTGGAACATCATCATCCATAAGAATAAGGGAGGCATACACACGGTAATTCGTCTTTCGAAGCCATTGTAAAATATATTCATCGATATCATATGCAGTATTGCAGTATAGTGATACTGAAGAAAATTAATGAAATAGTCAGTTTACTTTTCACTAAACAATGCTCCACCCAACTTCAACAAATTGTGCATGGTTTTGAAAAAACCCGAGAGTGTTTTGAGGATAGAAAAACGTGAAAGTAATTACCACCCATAACAAGAACAACCACATCATAGTCTTAAAAATGGTTTTCAAAATATAAATTTTATAAATAACAATAACACAGTTGAAATAACTCAATCCGGTTGATTTAAAATAATTATTCTATATTTCACACCTAAATTTACGAAGTAAATGGAAATAAAACCTTAAGTTTTGTGAAATAATTTTCAAATAAAAGTAAAAAAATCGTAAGTTTTATTTATTAAATAGGGATAACTAAAGGAAAATATACATAAAATGAATTGACGGCAAAGGATAAAAATAAAAAATATGAGTACAGTATAAATCTCATTTTTTATTGAAATAAATGTATGCATTTGTACAACAATTTTAGCAAACAAACGCATTACTTCGACGTGTGTATATATATATATATCCACACTTTTTATTTTCGCAATTTTATTTTCACATCTGATAGATTATAAACATCATTTCTCAACAGAGTCTCCCTGTTTCTCAATACACTTAGTCCAGCGATCTACAAGCTTCCTAATGCCTTCACAAAAGAATGTTTTTGGCTGTGTGCGTAGCCAGTCATGCACCGCCTCCTTCAGGTCATCGCCTTGGAATCGCTGACCTCTCAAAGCGTCTTTTAGTGATCCAAAAAGGGTAAAATCCAAAGGTGCCATGTCTGGACTGTAGGCTGGATAGTCGAGAACTTCAAATTTCAGGTCTTGAAGGCATTTTCTAGTCTGTGCAGAGGTATGAGGGCGCGCATTGTCGTGTAACAGACTAACACCTTCCGACACTCCCTCTCCGTTTTGTGCGATGCTTGCTTTAACTCATTCGAAGCATGTCAGAATACGATGCACTTGTTACTGTAGTTCCACGCTCTAGATAATGTTCAAGGATAGGGCCTCGTGTATCCCAAAACAGTGTTAACATAACTTTACCTGCTGACGGCTGCCCTTTGAACTTCTTGCAACGGGAGATGTTGGATGCTTCCATTGCATGCTCGTTTGCTCTCTGGTCATAGTGATGGATCTAGGTTTCATCTCCATTGATAATACGCTCCAAAAAGTTTCACCTTCATATGAAACGCGCCAAAAGACGAGAGCAGACGTCCATACGATTACGCTGTGCTCTTCTGTCAACTATTTGGGCACCCATCTTGCACAAACTTGTTAAAGCCAAGAATGTCATAAACTATCGAATAGGCTGACCCTTGACTAATATCTAATGAAGATGCAATTTCATTTATTGTTAATCTTCTGTCATCGAAAATCATGGCTCTGGCTTCTTCCCGCTTGTCACCATCGGTTGATGTTGACGGTCGTCCTGAGCGCTAAGCATCTGTCACACATGTCCGACCTTCCTTGAACATTTGAATCCACTCGTACACGTACACACTTCGCCGTGGTAGCGCATTATTCCCATACTGAGCACATAAGCGCGTGTGAATTTCAGCTCCTTTCACACCTTCTGCCCACAAAAAACGAACCATGGATCTCTGTTCTTCCTGAGTACAAATTAAAAACAGCGCAGCCATGCTCACTACTCGTACGATATGTGACAGCTACGAGTAGCCTAAATAAGTCTATAGATCTCAGTTTGGCTCGTTATTAAGAGTACATATTTTATATATTATCACGAATAAAAAGTGCGGATACTTATTGAAGTACCCTCGTGTGTGTGTATATATATATATATATATATATATATATATATATATAACCTTGTTGGCGTTACGTGCGTTGGTCTCTTTCACACGAAGGTCAAGCTGGTGGCCCCGCCTCTAGGTCTGGCTTGGTGGAGGAGCGAGTTGCTTTCTTGCGCATTCCACTGTACATAGCCAGGTGCAATAAATAAATAAATAAATATATATATATTCAATCAAAGTATTGATTTGTTTGGACGAATGAGGCGGGAAAAGTGCAAGTTTTCTTTCGTTAATATTACCAATAGAGGGCGGTCTATTTTATGATTTAAATCACGCAAGTTGGACCTTTAACAAGTTTAGTAATTTGTTCAGGCACTGATAATGGGAAAATTGAAGGTTCCGGAACTCTGCTATAAATTTCCTACAATTTTTGCCAGTTGTTATTCCACTCCCTGACTATCCCAATCCAAAGAAAAAAGCCTCCTTCTAATTCCTAAAATTATGTCGTGTGACCCTCCCAATAAATAAATAAAATTGGAATGAAAATAAAAACGTCAAACTTTCTTCTGTATATTGAAAATAAAAGGTGGCGTGTTCCGCCAAAAAAAAAGCCCTCCTATATATATATATATATATATATATATATATATACAGTCGTCAAAATTCAAGGTATATCATCAGAATCGGAAGTACGCAGCTCAGTACCACAAGGGACAGTACTGGCCCCACTCCTGTTCATTATCATGCTAACAGACATAGACAGCGGAGTAAACAGCAACAGTATAGTAACATCCTTTGCAGACGATACAAAGTTCAGCAGAAAAATCAGCGATGTACATGACGTGGAGGCCTTGCAGAGGGACACGAACAAAATATACAAATGGTCAGAAGACAACATGTCATTTGACACCGAGAAATTTCAGTTCTTGAGATATGGTAGAACAGAAGAACTGAAACAGACTGCATATTATGCTCCAGATAGACAGGAAATTCAGAGAAGCACGAAAGCGATCGATCTCGGGATAATAATGACAGATGATGCGAAATTCGAAAAACAAAATCAGGTAGTGATAAATAAAGCAAAAAGAGTAGTCGGACAGGTACTAAGAACGTTCAAGAGAAGGGACAGTACTGTAATGATTCCCCTGCTAAAAATACTGATTATACTAAAACTTGAATACTGCTCAGTTTTGACGTCCCCATATAAAAAGGAAGAAACTAATAAACTAGAAGAAACGCAAAGGCATTTCACAGCCAAGATTGATGGCTGCAAAGAACTCAACTACTGGGAAAGACTATGTAAATTAAATCTGTACTCCCTGGAAATAAGAAGAGAGAGGTACACCATAATCTACATATAGAAAATGATCGAAAAACTGGTACCAAACCTAAAACTAAACCCAATTACCATTCAAACAACACTGGAAAATAGGAAAGGCAGAATGTGTAGTGTTCTCAAATTAAGGACCCGACAAGGAACCTCCTCAACTCTGAAGGAAAATGCTTGGTTGTTAGGGGACCAAGACTTTTCAACCAACTTCCAAAGGACCTCAGATTACAGTGTTGCCAGATCTACAGATATATCTGTAGATCTACAGATTTTATGAAGCAATTCAGATTTTCAGATTTTTTCAATAATTTATGCATAATCTACAGATTTTTAATCCAGCAAGCAATCATTATTATTTACTTCCCAAATTTACAACAAGGAAATATTAGGCCTACAGTCTCAATCAATAGGACACAAATGTTCTCGGTATTCAGTTTCAGAAGTCGAGTCGACTCGCTTCTGACTACGATATACATGCCGATTAAATCATTTAATCGGCGCTGATTGGTTGATATTCCCTCTACGTCATGGTAGCATGGAATGTTTTTGTTTTTGTTGAAAAAAATGATATTTATCTGTTTAAATCTAAAAAGGATTTTTTTTGGTTTCATTTATGTGTATGAATTAAAGAAGTATTCCGGTGTTCTTATAGTTATTACAGCAATAACCAAAAGGTATTTCCTTTGTCACAAAGTAACGGAATTCAATTTGTTTACTTTACTTTTTTTTATGTTAAAGTGCCATATTTATATAAGTTTATAAAAATAAAGAAAATATTATACAAGATTTTATCATTGATAATACCTTAAGACAGTAAATTAAATAAAAATATGTCAAAATTATTATTTAGATAAATATTATAAATCTACAGATTTCTACAGATTTTTTAATCAGATTTATCAGATTTTTAAAAATTCCATCTGGCAACACTGCCTCAGAAACGTAACGGGGGTCACAGTTGAAGTCTTCAAGAAGTCTGGATACCTGGCTCAGGACGGTACCAGATGAGCCGGGGTGCCTGGTTACAGTGTTGCCAGATCTACAGATATATCTGTAGATCTACAGATTTTATGAAGCAATTCAGATTTTCAGATTTTTTCAATAATTTATGCATAATCTACAGATTTTTAATCCAGCAAGCAATCATTATTATTTACTTCCAAATTTACA
The DNA here is from genome assembly GCA_023014485.1 of Bathynomus jamesi. NCBI lineage: Eukaryota > Metazoa > Arthropoda > Malacostraca > Isopoda > Cirolanidae > Bathynomus > Bathynomus jamesi. Next base: position 872,787 of record JAJOZX010000667.1, read on the forward strand.
ACAAGAAATATTAGGCCTACAGTCTCAATCAATAGGACACAAATGTTCTCGGTATTCAGTTTCAGAAGTCGAGTCGACTCGCTTCTGACTACGATATACATGCCGATTAAATCATTTAATCGGCGCTGATTGGTTGATATTCCCTCTACGTCATGGTAGCATGGAATGTTTTTGTTTTTGTTGAAAAAAATGATATTTATCTGTTTAAATCTAAAAAGGATTTTTTTTGGTTTCATTTATGTGTATGAATTAAAGAAGTATTCCGGTGTTCTTATAGTTATTACAGCAATAACCAAAAGGTATTTCCTTTGTCACAAAGTAACGGAATTCAATTTGTTTACTTTACTTTTTTTTATGTTAAAGTGCCATATTTATATAAGTTTATAAAAATAAAGAAAATATTATACAAGATTTTATCATTGATAATACCTTAAGACAGTAAATTAAATAAAAATATGTCAAAATTATTATTTAGATATTATAAATCTAATCTACAGATTTATCAGATTTAGATTTTTAAAAATTCCATCTGGCAACACTGCCTGGTTATGTACGATGGAGAGCAGAAGACAGCAACTCGCTCCTCCACCAAGCCAGACCTAGAAGCGGGGCCACCAGCTTGACTTCTGTGTGAAGAGAAACCAACGCACGAAACAACATAAGGTTCGTAAAGTATAATAAAAAAACCACTTTTCATGGTTTTTCAAAATATATAGGTTATAAAATGCGAAATAAGTTAAAATTGACGTAACTCAACAAGATTGATTTAAAATCACAATTCTATATTTCAAATCTAAATTTACAAAGTAAAAGGAAATAAAAACCAAAAGTTTTGTCGAATAATTTTCAAATAACATAAAAGTAAAAAAATCGTAAAGGTTTTTTTATTAAAAAGGGATGACTAAAGGAAAATATACATAAAATGAACTGACGGCAAAGGATAAAAATTTAAAATATAATACGATTATAAACCATTTTGTTATTGAAATAAATGTATTCCAATTGTACAAAACAATTTTTAGCAAACAAACGCATTACTTCAACATTATATATATATATATATATATATATATGTATAACACCGTTGGTGTTCCGTGCGTTGGTGTCTCTTCACACGAATGTCAAGCTGGTGGCCCCGCCTCTAGGTCTGGCTTGGTGAAGGAGTGAATTGGGTAAATATTTGGCTGGACACAGGGGCTACATTTTTTATTAAAATTACATTTTTCTAGTGTAGTTTTCTCTGCTTTGTTCGAATCTGATACCCATTTCTTGTGCAAATGAATAGAAACTATTTTTTTTCCATTCCAAAATACGGAGTGTTTCTACTCATTTGCACAAGAAATGTGTGTCAAATTCCAACAAAGCAGAGAAAACTACACCAGGAAAATGTAATTCTGATAAAAAACTAGCTAACCTAACTAACCTAACCAACCTAACCTAACCAGATCAGAGGTCAGGTGTCCCATAGCCGTCCTACGCGATCATGAAGTGACTGAACGCTAATTTAGGGACTCGACCTCCTAAATAGTTTCGTTCAGTTTTATTCCTTTCTTTTATAACTTCATCATGTATCTACTTGCCCACCAGCAGGGTAGCCCATACTGGTAGAATACCGGGCTGTTCATGAAAAGGTCCTGGGTTTGAGTCTCCAGTCGGGGTTCAGATTTCAGTGATTTAGGTGTTTGTTAGGGTTTTCTTCGGTGGGAGACATGCTCATACCAAATGCCAATGGTACTGTATCACTGATACAGTTGTATCTTCCATCGCCCACAAATTGTCTGATAATTATAATTGATTGTTGTTGATAATATGAAGTGGAAATGACATTTATGAAGTGTAATTTATTGATAGCATAATCAGTGTGAAGTTGTGTTAAAAATGAATGTTTTGTTTATAATATATGGAATGGGAGGTTTTGTAACCAATTTTCACATATTCAACACTTACTCCCGCTGCTTTCAAAATTGTTGTGATTTTTTTCAGCTGTAATTAGAATATCATCATCCATAAGAATAAGGCAAGCATAAACACAAGGTAATTTGTCTTTCGAAACCATTGTAAAATATATTGAACGATATCATATGCAGTATAGTGATACTGAAGAAAATTAGTGAAATAGTCAGTTTTACTTTTCACTAAACAATGCTCCACCCAACTTCAACAAATTGTGCATGGTTTTGAAAAAACCCGAGAAGTGTTTTGAGGATAGAAAAATGTGAAAATAATTACACCCATAACAAGAATAACCACATCATAGTCTTAAAAAAACATTTTTCATGGCTTTCAAAATATAAATTTTATAAATAACAATAACAGTTGAAATAACTCAATCCGGTTGATTTAAAATAATTATTCTATATTTCACTGCGGAGAGAGAAAGATATGCAGGTTAGATGGAAGGAATATTTTGAGGAACTATTAAATGAGGAAAACCCTAGGTTGGTCCATGAGGATGGACTACCGAATATGGCAATGACGAGGAAGGTGGAAAGAGCGGAAGTGAAGAAGGCGTTGGATAAAATGAAGTGGTAAAGCAACGGGTCCTGATGAGATACCGGCAGAGGTATGGAAGGCACTTGGCGATGAAGGAGTGGATCTCCTGCATGATCTTATGGAAAAGCTCTGCGACCAAGAGGTGGTCCCGGAGGAATGGTGTGCCAGTATCATAGTACCCATATTCAAAGAGAAAGGGGATATACAGGAATGTTCAAATTATAGGGGTATCAAGCTGATATCGCACACCATGAAGGTGTGGGAGCGAATTGTGAACTTAAGGCTGAGGGAGGAGGTAGGCGTGTCGACAGAGCAATTCGGTTTTATGCCCGGACGAAGTACGTCTGATGCTATTTTTGCATTATGACGGAGGAAAGGTACAGGGAAGGACAGAAGGCATTGCACATGGTTTTCATAGACTTGGAGAAGGCGTATGATAGGACACCAAGACAAGAGGTTTGGAGGTGCCTGAGGGAGAAGATGGTCCCAGAGAAGTACGTCAGATTGATTCTGGAAATGTATAGAGGGGTTACGACGAAAGTGAGGTGTAGTCAGTGATGGGCATCGATACATGAAAATCGCTAAAGCGATACCGATACATCGATACATGAAGAACGTCTTAGGCGATACCGATACGCCGATACTTTCTAGATGTCTTAAGCGATACCGATACCGATACATGCATCGCCGGTACATTTTTATAATTATTCATTTAATATGTAGGTATTAGATATTATTGTTTATACTAGTAATTTGTACGCACTGTAAGTAAAATCAACGACATTTTAATGGGTTTTATAGATGTAAATAAAAACAATTGCTTTATTTAATGAAAGTATGTTTTAATTTTGTAGGATACATGAATGACTGAAAATATTACACTAACAATTAAAAGTAATTACTATTACACTTCAAAAATACCAGCTGGCTAAACATCTGGTCAGACAGTCTATTCCTTTTTGGAGCGTGAATGTGACCAGCCAAACTAAACAACCGTTCTACAGGAGCAGAGGATGGTAGTGGTGTGTTATACTTCAGGAAGACCCGTAGAATTCCTGGGTACTGCCTCAGAGATTGGAGAGAATGACTTCCGTCACCCAGATACTGTAAAACTTCCATCTCAGTGGAATCTTGGGTTGCAGAGACATTAGTGGAAGCAGACTCATAACAGAAGAAATCATCTGCACTTCCGTCAGATGCAACATCACTTAGTTGTTGCTGGGGGGTCTGCTCGCTGAGGCTCTTAACAGCATTAACCAACATTTCTTGAACCCTCTTTTTGACAATGTTAGTATTAAATTTGCCTTTTATTGTCATCCACTTTAACTTGAACAGAGGATTTGAAGACGATGCCAGTATTGCTGCTTTACACTCATGCGACGCATCAAGGCACAGAAACTTTTCAAACCGCTTAGTGAACCCTACTGTGACTGCATTGAGAAGTGGCTGACAATGACGCAATGTCTCCGAATTCAAACGCTCTAGCTTCTTCTCTACAGCTAACAATGTTTCTATATTATGGTTAATTGATCTCAATAACACAAGTACAAACGTGTTTAAACGTTGCGCCGTACTGTGTGACGTGACCAGTAGAGTAGTACTGTCATTAAATAAATATTTAATAATATTATTTATGTATATTCATAAATATAACTCAGTAGTGTCATATTATAACATCTATTTAAATATTTAAAAATTCTTATTAATGTATCGATGTATCGAAGTATCGATTTTTTTCGATACATTAAGAAAATTGACCTTAGCGATACCGATAAATCGATACTTTTGTCAAGTAGCTAAAGCGATACCGATACCGATACAAAAGTATCAATCGATACGTATCGGCGATACATGTATCTAGATACTGCCCATCACTGGGTGTAGTGTTGGTGTGACGGACAGTTTTGGAGTTGGGGTTGGTCTGCATCAGGGGTCAGCACTGAGTCCATTCCTATTCAACGTGGTGTTGGATATGTTGACTGAGGAGGTTAGAGGGGTTGCTCCTTGGTGCCTGATATATGCCGATGATGTAGTGTTGTGCGCAGAGACAAGACAGGAGGTAGAACAACAGCTAGAAAATTGGAGGGAGGCATTGGAAAGTAGAGGTATGAAAGTTAGTCGGAAGAAGACTGAATATCTGAGATGTAATGTACAACTGGATGAAGGAGGGGAGTGATGTTAAACGGTGAACTGATCAAACGGGTAGATCGTTTTAAATACTTGGGATCAACAATCGAGGCAGAGAGGGGAGCAGAGGGAGAGGTGAATCGTAGGATACAGTCGGGATGGAGGAGCTGGAGAGAGGTGTCGGGAGTTCTCTGTGATCGTAGGATGCCGGTGAAGCTGAAAGGGAAGGTCTTCAAAACAGTGGTTAGGCCAGCCATGTTGTACGGAATGGAGACGGTGCCAATGAAGAAGACTAGTGACAGAAAGATGGATGTGGCTGAAATGAAAATGTTGCGATGGATGTGCGGTGAAACTAGAAGGGATCGAATCAGAAACGAACGCATTAGAGGAACGGTGAAAGTAGTAGAGGCGTCAAGAAAAGTCCAAGAAGCCAGACTGAGATGGTATGGGCACATGATAAGAAGAGAGGAGGATTACGTGGGACGTAGGGTGCTGGAAATGGAGGTGCCGGGACGGGGAAGAAGAGAGACCGAAGACGAGGTGGAGGGATTGCGTGGCGGCAGACATCCAGGAGAAAAATTTGGACGAGGACATGGTGCGTGACAGAAGGGAATGGAGGAGAAGCGACCCCATATAGAGATGGGATTTAAGCTGCAGAAGAAGATTCTATATTTCACACCTAAATTTACGAAGTAAATGGAAATAAAAACCCAAAGATTTGTGAAATAATTTTCAAATAAAAGTAAGAAAATCGTAAAGTTTATTTTATTAAATAGGGATAACTGAAGGAAAATATACATAAAATGAATTGACGGCAAAGGATAAAAATTAAAAATATAATGTACATATAAACCTCATTGTTTATTCAAATAAATGTGTTCCATTTGTACAACACAATTTTTAGCAAACAAACGCATTCGACATATATATATATATATATATATATATATATTACTTACTTTTGTTGAGTTTGAACGACGGTTCAGGATCGACCTGCGGTCGACCCTTCTGCAGCATCCCGCCTCATTTGCAGGATTTGGTGGAGGAGGGAATTGCTCTCTGATCGCCTCCTGCCCTCGTAGCCAGCCACGCATGGCTGATCAAGGACTTTGCACAAGAATCTGTCCAGCTAGTTCTTGAAGTTATTCAGGTCGGTGTGCTGGAGATTCCTCACTTTTTGGAAGGACATTGAAAAGCTTTGGGCCCCGTATTCTGAGGGTATTTTCCATCCTCGTTTTCATGGCCTTGTCCCACCGCAGCTGGGACCGTACAAAATCTGCCTCTTCTATCATTCCAGTTTGTTTCTATTTCATTTCTGGGGTTAGGGACAGAGCCCTCAAGTATTTCCGTATTTATATTATTGTGTACCGCTCGCGCCTTTTTTCAAGAGAGTAGAGTTCCAGGATTGTAGTCGAGACCAGTAGTCTTCACCTTCCGTTTCCTCATCTTAGACGTAAAAGTCCTTTGTATAGCTTCAATGCTCGCAATATCTCTTTTCTGTGTGGGCTTGTGAGTACTGAGCAATACTCAATTATTGGTAGGACTAGACTCTTCCATAATTGAGAATGATTTTGCTTTTCTGCTGCGGAAGCTCCTCCAGGTGATTCCCATTATTTTTCTAGCCATTGTGATTTTAATTTTATAGTGCTCTCTGAATTCTGCATCCGACGACATTATTACTCCAAGATCCCTGACTTGTGGATTTGGTGTTATCTGTTTGGCTTGCGGGGTTTTGTACCCTTTTCTCTGTAGCTCTTTGTTATTACCATATCTTAGAAGTTGGAATTTTTCTTCGTTAAACTTCATATTGTTGTCTTCTACCCACTGGAATAATGTTTCAATGTCGTTTTGTAGTTTTCTTATGTCATCTTCGTTCAATATTTCCTTACATATCTTTGTGTCATCTGCGAAGCATGATACAATACTGTGTGTGTATATATATTTTAACTGCAAACAACACACAGTATAATTAATGTAAAGAACGACACTTGTGTAGATGAGCGTTCCGTACAAGATGGGGAGGAGAACGAGCAAATGAAAAATAAGGCACCTGGGAGGTGCCTCATTTTTCATTTGCTCGTTCTCCCTCCTCATCTTGTGCGGAACGCTCTTCTACACAAGCGTCGTTCTTTACACACACACATATATATATATATATATATATATATATATAAACAAACAACCACAGGGAAAAGGAAAAAGAAACACGAAATCCACAGCATATGATGATCGTGTTATTTTTTTATGTTTTCGCACAAAATCCCAATAAAAATAAATGATTTTGCATTTTAATGCTATTGATGACTCAGATATATTCATAAACCATCCGCAACAAACATACACACACATGCATGTATACATATGCACACATGTACACATAAACGAGCAAGTATTATGCTTACATTTGAGTTTTGAAGAATCTATGACTCAGATATATTCATAAACCATCCGCAACAAACACACACACACACACACACACACACACATGCATGTATACATATGTACACATGTACACATAAACGAGCAAGTATTATACTTACATTTGAGTTTTGAAGAATGTACATTTTATTTGTCCTCTTGAAAAATAATTTTTTATTCCTTTTGAAAAATAACTCCTTATAAACTAATTGTCCTTTTGGAAAATAATTGTTCATAAAATAAATATTCTTTTGATAAATCTACACTTTCCATTATACTTAATTACAACATTGTTTTACACTTTATGAATTTAGTATTTAGTAGTTGGCACGGGTGTTGGTAGAGAACAAAGCACTCAAGGCACAATGCAACTTTGCATTCCGGACACCAAGTAGAAAACTTTTCTAACATGTTTTTCTCTTTGTGTTGTATGTGCGCATACATGACATTGTCGTTGACCTACAGGTCTAATCTGCATATCAGATTTGTCCACCAGACGCATATTTTGTTATAGTCCACAACAGCATCTGGTTTGAATTTTATTTCGTTTGTTCAATGATTGACCTTTCCTGAGTCAATCATTCTTCCACTATGAATTGTTGTTAGCATATGCACATCTCTTTATCAGTCCATTTTAGTGCTAATAAAGGTTTTGATTCCATCAGATGGCATCTCCTTTTCTACTTGGGCGAAACTTGGGCATGTTTTTTCTACTTACCTTACAGTTCCACATGATCCTGTTTTATTACATGCAGATATTTGCATAGTGAGGGCTCGTATACCAGTTGTCAGTATACAGAATGTGGCCTTTATTCAAATATTTAGCTAAAAGTGTCTTTACAATCGTTCCAGAATGTCCTAGTGGATAATTTGCAGGATAATCTATGTCCAATCCAGTGTAAATGATGAAATCCAAGACAAATCCAGTTTCACAATCGCAAAGGATAAAAAATTTCACTCCAAATCTATGACGCTTGGAGGGTATTTATTGTCGAAAAATTACCCTCCCTCTGAAAAGTACAAGAGATTCATCAATAACTAATTTTTGTCCTGGATTGTAAATACTTGAAAACTTTGACTTCATGAGAGTTATACAGTGTCTGATTTTTACAAGACGATCATTTGGCTGATTTGGAGGAATTGAATTGTCTGTGAAATGCAGAAATCTCATGAGTAATAAATATCGATCTCTTGACATATACTTGCAAAAGGAAGGTGTTTCAGTCAAGGAGTCTGAACCCCAGTAATCCTGCAGTCTATGTTTATTTATGTGTGGCATGAGCATTGTTAGAGCAAAAAAGACATACAGTTCATCATTTTTTGTATCATGCCATCGTTGCATCCTGGAAGATTGAGATGGGCCTAATCTTCTTTTCTCGTATTGATAAAACTCATTTGTTTGTTCCACTATATTTTGCATCATAACATTGTCAAAGAAATACTCAAAAAAATTTATTTCTGAACTTGCTTCATTTAGATTGCAACCTTGTTGAAGTACTACATTTTCTTGAAAGCGATATCTGTTAGACTGGCAATGTTGCACACTTTACCATGGAAATGAATTATTACTACTTGCTGTAATATCATCTCCATTGTCACTTATATCAGTTTCACTATAATCACTTTCACACTCACTGCTTTCAGAGCTTATTGCATCTAATGCAGCTCTCATTTGTTCATAACTTTCCAGTCTTTGTCGTTTAGCTGCCATAGCGCACTGAACATAAACGCTTGAAAACGTGTAAATTTCATAAGATTCTACTCAACCATATTCCCAAGTTACCCACTAAATTCTGTTTCATTTGTAAGAGAAAATGTTTATTTTGTAAGAGAAAATGTTTATTTATTAAGGGAAACAAAAATAATTTAACAAAATGGTGCTTGACTTGATTTATTTTACTTTAAGAAAAGGGTAAATTTCCCGATTGTTTTGCGCACAGGTGGAAAGTACACGGTCAGGAATTGCGCATCCGAAGGGTTAATAAGATCACGTGTTATTCTGTGATTTTACTGCATATACACACACCTGCCCCAGGTGTCTCCTTGGGAATTACATCGGCAGCACTGTTCGCTCTCTCAGGGCTAGATTTTATTCGCATATGGGAATAAGTGGCCGAACAGGTAAAATTTTAAAAACTAAGGAAGCCTCCAGTATTCGTGAACATAGCATTAAATGCAAAATTGATGTCACTTTAGACAATTTTAAAATTCTTGGTTGTAATACTTGTCCCAACTCACTAAGAATTTTAGAATCCCTTTTCATTAAAGCATTGTCCCCTAGTCTGAATGTTGACTCATCGTCCGTCCCTCTCAATTTGCTATGATCCCTCCTCCTTCCCCAATTCCTTATAATCCCTCCTTCCCCTATCTCCCTCGCCATCCTTCGTTCCCGTTTCCTCTGCTCAAATTAGTCGGCCTCGGATACTGCTGTGTAAGGTAGATAGCTCCATTGTTCCAGTGTACTATTGGTAATTTTACCAGTGTATTAATTTCAACATTTACTACATGTATTTAAAAATAACTTCTTATTTTTATATGTAAATCTGTATAACTTAGAATTTAACCCTCTTTCTCAGTCTTTTAAAATTTGTCTTTACGAATAGGTTATAGAAATTTTCTGTTTGTTTTTCATTCAATATTGATTTAATTTCACATTGTTATTAAACAGCCTGAAGATGAGCGTATTGCTCGAAACGTTGCGCAATAAAGAAGACTTTTCATGGCATTTACATTTCTCCTTGTCATTGGATTTCTCCTAAATATTATATATATATATATATATATATTATATATATATATATATATATATACAGAGTGTCCCAAAACAACGTATACATTTTTAAAAAATTTATAACAGGAGAACCCACTAACAGATTCAGATGATTTTTATTTCTTTTTATAGCCTATAGCCTAAGGAGATACAAAAGCGAAATTGTTAGCAGCCTTGGCTAGCCTAAGGAGATACAAAATCGAAATTAGTAATAGCCTGGTCGATTGGTCGATTGACGTGTGGCCTCGCTGGAGGTAGAGATCTTTTCTCTTCCATCCTCCGAGAAGGTGTCGGTGGTTCTGCTATCGGCATCTGTTGTCACTTTTTTAGGGGGCCTGCTTCCTCCTTGTGAGGTTAGTAGGCCTCGGGGTTCGGATCCCCAAGTCTACAAAAGAGCCTGCTCTTAACGCCTGCGCGTGCCTGGTTGAGCCCGGGCGTCTGTCTTCTTCTACTCACGCTCTCGTTTCTGTTCCACTCTTTCTCTATTTCTTTCCCATTTCTTCGTCTGTTCCAGTTTCTCTTCTTCACTCTCTTCTTTCTTGGACACTACCAGTAATAGCTTTGCCTGCCTACAGTAAACATGGAAAATGGAAGTGTGCGCTTATCATTTGAGCAACGAAAATGGATACTAAAGTCGTATTTTAAAGTGAGAAGATATCAAAGGTTCAAAACAGTGGAGAGACAATTTTGGAACTAATCCTCCAACTCGACTTACCATTTCACGTATCTGTAGAAATTTGAAGTATACGGTACTGTGCATGATGTGTACAAGCAAGCGACTGGGCATCCAAAGACATCAACAGATGCTAACACTTCTGATGAAGTGCTACAGGTATTCAACCGATCACCAAGAAAATCTGTGAGACAATGTGCTCGTGAAACAGGGAAAAGAAGACAAGTGTCCACAGAATTCTGAAGATGCTAAATGGAAATCTTACATCGAGATATTACATGCCTTGAATGAGGATGATCCGGATCGCAGAATCAGTTTGCGAATGGTTCGAGTAAAAAACACAGAAGATGGCCAATTTGCGGACAAAATTGTGTGGTCTGATGAGGCTACATTTAAGTTGAATGGTATAATTAATCGTCATAATTGCACATACTGGTCACAAGAAAATCCACACATTTATGTGGAACGACATGTAAATTTACCGGGTATAACTGTCTGGTGTGGTTTTTCTTCCAAAGGTTTGGTTGGTCCATTCTTTTTCGATGGTACAGTTACCGGTCATAGCTACCTCAACATGCTTCGGGGAAAAGGTTTTCCTGCAATTCGACAGTTATACGGAGATGAGGACATTTACTTTCAACAAGATCGAGCACCTCCTCATTACCATCAGGATGTCAGGAACTACCTTGATGAAACATTTCATTATCGGTGGATCGGACGACGAGGTAGTATCGAGTATCCACCACGTTCACCAGATTTGAACCCACTTGACTTTTTTTATGGGGTCATTTGAAAAATGAAGTATACAGTAGAAGACCTACATCACTTGAACAACTAAAGAGCACAGTTGAAGAAGCGTGTAGAAATATCCCTACAAACATTTTTGTTGAAGTCTGCCAATCAGTGAATCAAAGAGCGCAGTGGTGCATTGATGTCAATGGTCGACATTTCGAACACTTACGTGTTTAAAACAAATTAAACTATCTATTATTTCGATGTTGTATATTTTACCTATAAAAAGAAATAAAAATCATCTGAATCCGTTAGTGGGTTCGCCTGTTATAAGTTTTTAAAAAATGTATACGTTGTTTTGGGACACTCATATTTATGATGAATAAAACCACGAAGGGAAAAAGAAACAAAGTGGTGCTCAAGCGCTTTCGTCTAATGACATCCTCAACATTATCGAAGTAATGCGTTTTTTGCCAAACATTGTGTTGTACAAATGGAATACATTTATTTGAATAAAAAATGAGGTTTATACTCATATTATATTTTTAATTTTTATCCTTTGCCAATAATTAATTTTATGTATATTTTCCTTTAGTTATCCCTATTTAATAAAATAAACTTTACGATTTCTTTTACTTTTATTTTATTTGAAAATTATTCGACAAAACTTTGGGTTTTCATTAATATTTACTTTATAAATTTAGATTTGAAATATAGAATAGTTATTTTAAATCAATCTTCTTGAGTTACTACAGCTACAGTTTTTTTCAATTTGACTTATTTTGGAAGCCATGAAAAATGGTTTTTTTAAGATTATGATATAGTTATTCTTCTTACGTGTTATGGGTGGTAGTTATTTTTAAAATTCTTCTATCCTCAAAACACTTTTCAGGTGTTTTCGAAACCATGCACAATCTGTTGAAGTTGGATGGAGCATTATTTAGTGAAAAGTAAGACTGAGTATTTCACTAATTTTCTTCAGCATCACTATACTGCGTATGATATTGTTGAATATAGTTTACAATGGCGTCGAAAGACGATTTAGCGTGTGTTTATGCCCCCCTTATTCGTATGGACGACGATGTTCCAATTACAGCTGAAAAAATCACAACTATTTTGAAAGCAGCGGGAGTAAGTGTTGAACATGTGAAAACTGGTTACAAACAATCCCATTCCATGCATTATAAACAAAACATTCATTTTTAATAAAACTTCACACTGATTATGCTATCAATAAATTGCACTTCTTAAATGTCATTTTCACTTCATATTATCAATAACATACAATTATAATTATCAGACAATTTGCGGGCGATAGAAGATACAATTGTATCGGTGATACAGTATCAGTAGCGTTTGGTATGATGTCTCCCACCGAATAACCAGGGTTAGATTAGGTTAGTTACTTAACATTTAAAAAAAAAATTGTTAATGAAATTTGAGAATCTGGCAAGTGGCGTCCGAATGTGGCAAAAAATCTGGGGTCCTAGATAACAGGAAAGTACCACGAATTTTTATGAAGAAATGAATATAAAAATAACATATTTCCGCATTTGGTTATATCTATTAATGATATTTATCAGTTGTAATATCGTTTTAATAATAATAAAGTTATAATTTTTGACGCTAAAGTATACGTATACCTCTCTCTCTCTCTGAAGCGTATGTCCGCCTGTGTAGGGAAATGAAGGCGAAGGTTAGGCTAGCGAAACGTAACGAAGAACTACAGGTGGCAAGCCTCTGCAAGGGGAACCCTAAGGAGTTCTTCAGTTATGTTAATAGTAGAAAGCCCATTAGAAGCGGCGTTCTGCGGACCTCCGACACGGACATCGCCAATGTGCTTAATGAGTACTTTGCGGGAGTGTTCACCAGGGAGAACACCCGCATCATCTCCGAGCCAGGCGTGAGGCACAAAGGTGCTGGCCTGGACAGTGTTCGATGTACCGCGACAGTCATTGCCGATAGAATAGACAAACTGAGCGCGTTTAAGGCTCCTGGGCCAGACCAGTTTCTCTCTAGAGTGTTGCGGGAGGTGCGCGACCAGCTCCCCACCTGGCTAAAGTCTTCAACAAATCGTTGGAGACTCCAGGTGCCGGGTGACTGGAGGGAAGCCAACGTGACCCCTATCTTTAAGAAAGGGGATCACGAAAGTCCAGGGAACTATCGTCCCATTAGTCTCACTTCAGTTGTAGGTAAATTATTAGAGGGGATAATAGCGGATAGGATCGTTGACCATTTGGATTCCTACAAGCTGCTTGGGGACTCCCAACATGGGTTTAGACGGCATAGGTCGTCTCCCCAACTTGCTCGAGTTTTTCCACGTCATGTTGAGTGAGTATGATAAGAGTAGGGCGATTGATATACTTTATCTCGACTTTCAGAAAGCCTTTGATAAGGTACCTCACCGCCGGCTAATGGCGAAAGTGCGCGCGCTGGGTATCGGTGGGGAAATAGGTAGGTGGATTGAAAACTGGCTGAGGAATAGGCGGCAGAGGGTTGTAATTAAAAGGGCTAGTTCGGGTTGGGCCTCGGTCACTAGTGGGGTTCCTCAGGGTTCCGTTTTGGGGCCATTGTTGTTTATCATTTACATAAATGATATCGACGGTGGCATCGTCAGTCGGATCGCCAAATTCGCTGATGACACCAAGCTTGGGGCCAATGTTGGGACGCCCGAAGCGATCGAGGAACTGCGTGCGGACCTAGGTAGGATAGGAGAGTGGTCCGAAAAATGGCAAATGCCGTTTAACTTGGGTAAATGCAAAGTGATGCATATGGCCACGGCAATCCCAAGTCGGACTACTCGATGTTGGGTAGTAATATCGAGGTGACTGATTTAGAAAAGGACTTGGGTGTGCTAATTAGCAGCGACCTGAAGTTTGCGAAACAGTGCGTAGAGGTGGAAAAGAAAGCCCAGAAACTATTGGGTTATATCAGGAGGCAGTTTCAGTTTCGGAACAAGGAGATTGTGCTCTCACTGTACAATTCCCTTGTTCGGCCGCACCTGTAGTATGCTGTGCAGTTCTGGTCGCCCACCCTCAGGAAAGATATTGAGAGGCTGGAACGAGTGCAGGCGAGGGCCACAAAGTTAATCCCTTCCGTTAGGCATATGGGCTACAATCGACGGTTACGCGCCCTCAACTTGTTTTCGCTGGAAACTCGGAGGCTGCGCGGTCAACTGATCGAGGTTTTCAAGCTCTTACGCGGGTTCAACGATGTCGATTTTAGAAGTATGTTTAGTTTAAATGATAACCCAACTCGCAACAATGGTTGGAAGTTGGATTGAAACGGTTTAGGACTAGTGTGTGTGGAATTACTTTACGTATAAGATCTGTGACACATGGAACAGGTTACCTTCGGAAGTTGTGAACAGTTCCTCTGTGGATCAGTTCAAGAAAAGGTTAGACCAAATTTTGCACACTATTTGAGTGTGTACAAAATTTTCCCTGGCACCCGTTGCCATTGGTACCTCCTCGGTATGGGCCGCAAGGCCTTTTGAGGTACTTCTTTTCCTTGTAACTCCTTGTAACCTAACTTGAAGCCGGCTAACGCCTGCGGCGGGATGTTTTTAACCTAACCTAACCTAACCTAGCCCCAACACTAATTTTTTTTATAATGGAAGGAAAATAAAGTACCATAACCAAAACCAAACCAACATTATATAAAAATATTTGTGTTGGGAGGATAATGCAAAAGATCCAAAACTTGTTCCAAATAAATTGAAAAGCTTGATCTGAAATGAAAAATCTACTCAAATTGCTTTAACATAATTTCCTTACACACTTCATCAGTTGCGCTGCAATTTACATTCCACTTCATGATTTTCGACGTTTCCTGACGCTCATCATCTGTATTGTAATCACCTTCGTCACTCATTTCTTTTTGATGCCATTTATCATTTATTATAAACTTACTTTTACTTTTATTGTAAAGTTATCTACAAAATTGCAGTGAATGTGATCACTGTAAAGTGAAATGAATCACAGTTGTTGTTGTTGTTGTTTAGCCGATCAGCCCACCCTGATCGAGCAAGCCGGCGGCACGCAGGTAACCGATCGCCCTCTCCGGAGTGGACCAGAGGCTCAGCGCACTAGTGATGTTGTGTTGTGTTCGTTGTTGTGCTAGAGATGAATCACAGTTGTCACCATAGGCCTAACGAAAGCAATGAAAAAGTTAGGTACAGCTTTGTTTACATCTTTAATACGCAACTGTAACGCGAGAGGGCGCAATTGTAGGTAGAAAAAATAATGGTTTTTCAGTATGTAAACATTTAAATTTTCTCTAATTGATTTATTTCTTATATTTTACATTATTTTTCACTTTCATTTAATATTTTTTCAACAGATTATGAAAAACTGCTTTCGAGCTGAATTACCTCAGATTTACCTTAAAATTTCCATACCTTAATTAAAATGTACCGAAATTACCCTAAGCTAAGGTAATTTACCTTAATGTCGTTAAGGTGTTAAAATAGGAGCCCTGGTTTTGAGGATAGCAGAATGTGAAGGTAATTAATAAAAACCACTTATCATGGCTTTCAAAATATATACGTTTATAAAATTCGAAATAAGTCATAGCTGATGTAACTCAACAAGATTGATTTAAAATAACAATTCTATATTTCAAATCTAAATTTACAAAGTAAATCGAAATAAAAACCCAAAGTTTTGTCAAATAATTTTCAAATAACATAAAAGTAAGAAAATCGTAAAGTTTATTTTATTAAAAAGGGATGACTAAAGGAAAATATACATTAAATGAATTGACGGCAAAGAATAAAAATTAAAAATATAATAAGTATAAACCTCATTTTTTATTGAAATAAATGTATTCCAATTGTACAACACAATTTTTAGCAAACAAACGCTTTACTTCGACATTATATATAACACTGGTCAACAACAATTTTGTCACAAGGGTTTTGATGGGTGTTCTAAGTGTACTTTTTCATGCTGAATCTAAATATGAAATCAGATTTTTTTCTATCAGGCTTAGTTTACTTGTGACGCTATGTTCATTTTTTCCTCATTTAGCATGATCACCGGATAAAAATAGGTAAAAATAACATATTATATATAATTAAGGGTACTTGTGGGTTATCTGTCGCCACTTTTTATATTTTTTTTATTTATTTATTTTTATATATTAAGAGAAGAGGATTCTTTATACTGTACGGCATTGACGATTGGTTAGGTTAAGTCGTGCTAGTTTGGTTAAATAAAAAACTTTTTAATATTTTTTTTATTTATTTATTTTTATATATTAAGAGAAGAGGATTCTTTATACTGTACGGCATTGACGATTGGTTAGGTTAAGTCGTGCTAGTTTGGTTAAATACCGTTTTATTTAACCAAACTAGCACGACTTAACCTAACCAATCGTCAATGGCGTACAGTATAAAGAATCCTCTTCTCTTAATATATAAAAATAAATAAATAAAAAAAATATTAAAAAGTTTTTTATTTAACCAAACTAGCACGACTTAACCTAACCAATCGTCAATGGCGTACAGTATAAAGAATCCTCTTCTCTTAATATAAAAATAAATAAATAAAAAAATATTAAAAAGTGGCGACAGATAACCAACAAGTACCTATATATATATATATAATATATATATATATATATCAACGTAAAGAACGACGCTTGTATAGGAGAATATCCCGCGCAAGATGAGGAGAGAGAACGAAACAAGTGAAAAAATGAGGTAACCACCCGGGAATCGAACCCGGGATCTTCCGATTGCCGGTCAGATATGATAACCATTGCAGTTAAAAAAAAAAAAATATATATATATGGGATGACTTTCACAATTAAACACGTGAAATGAATGAATGATGCAAACCCACAGCACAGGGAAAAAGAAAAAAGATTCCAAGGCCTTTCGTGTATTCAGAAGTACACCTCGACAGGGAATGACGAGTCCCTGACGAGGTGTACTTTCGAATACACGAAAGACCTTAAAATAATTTTTTTTCCCTGTGGGTTTGCATATATATAATATATATATCGTAGTAATGCGTTTGTTTGGTAAAAGTTGTTTTACAAATGGAATACATTTATTTGAATAAAAAATTAGGGTACTTTCTTGTTATCCCCGGACCCTAGACTTTTTGCCAGAAGCGTACGGCACTTGCCAGATTGCCAAATTTTTTTTTTAAATGTTAAGTAACTAATCTAACCATGGTTTGGGTTAGGTTAGATTAGTTACTTAACATTGTCACATTTCATTGCCAATTTTTTTTTTTAATCTGGCAAGTGGCGTCCGAATCTGACAAAGTCTGGTGTTCAGGGTAATAAGAAAGAACAAAAATGAGGTTTATATTCATATTATATTTTTAATTTTTAGCCTTTGCCGTCAATTTATTTTATGTATATTTTCCTTTAGTTACCCCTATTTAATAAAATTAACCTTATGATTTCTTCGTTTTTATTGTATTTGAAAATTATTCGACGAAACTTTGGGTTTTTATTTCTATTTACTTTGTAAATTTAGATTTGAAATATAGAATAGTTATTTTAAATCAATCTTCTTGAATTATTTCAACGTTGATTTTTTTAAATTTAATAAATGTTCATATTTTGAAAGCCATGAAGAATGGTTTTTATAATCCTCAACCATTATCGCGAGGGCAGGAAGAACCCCACTCATGTAAATTTTGTGTGACCAAGAAACTAATATAGTGGTTGAGGGTTAAGACTATAATGTACCCGTATTAGTCGGCTTATAAGACGCACTTTTTTTCCTTATAAATACTTTAAAAAATCGCCCTGCGTCTTGGAAGCCGAAAGTGGGGAAGGATGAAACGTCCATCAATAGCACAAGTGTGTGAATGGGTGCTGAAGTCATGGCATGATGTTAAGACTGAAATTGTGGTCGTCCTTTAAAAAATGTGGTATAAGTAATGCAATGGATGGCACTGAAGATCATTTATTGTATGAGAGTGACAGTGATACAAGTGAAGATGATGATGATTATATGAAAATAAAAACCCACTCTAATAGACAGTTTATTTCCACGACAGTTTCGACGCCCACTGGCATCCTCCTCGGGTGGATACAGAAACACGAGGAGGATGCCAGTGGGCGTCGAAACTGTCGTGGAAATAAACTGTCTATTAGAGTGGGTTTTTATTTTCATATTTTGACCTTCACGTAGAAAAAAGTGAAGTTTTTTGCATTGATGATGATTATGATGATGGGGATAATGATGATAATGTCAGTAATGAATCTGAAGTTGATTAATAACAAATAATAAGAGTAATAATCATATTATTTTTCTTTATTGGCTTTTGGGTTTTCTTTTTATTGAATTTTACATATCCATTGTATTAACAATAAAGTGCATCAAAAACTTTTTTTCTTGAATTTACCTTTCCAAAATTAAGGTGCGTCTTTCACGGCGCAGCGTCTTGTAAGCCGTCAAATACGGTAGTTATTCTTCTCATGGGTGGTAATTATAATTATTTTCACATTCTTCTATCCTCAAAACACTCTTTACGGGTGTTTTCGAAACCATGCCCAATTTGTTGAAGTTGGGTGGAGCATTATTTAGTGAAAAGTAAAACTGACTATATCACTAATTTTCTTCAGTATCACTGTACTGCATATGATATCGCTGAATATATTTTACAATCGTTTCGAAAGACGAATTACCGTATTCTTATGGATGATGATGTTCCAATTACAGTTGAAAAAAATCAAAACAATTTTGAAAGCAGCGGGAGTAAGTGTTGAATATGTGAAAATTGGTTACAAAACATCCCATTTCATATATTATAAACAAAACATTCATTTTTAATAAAACTTCACACTGATTATGCTATCAATTACACTTCATAAATGTCATTTCCACTTCATATTATCAATAACATACAATTATAATTATCAGACAATTTGTGGGCGATAGAAGATACAATTGTATGTGATACAGTACCATTGGCATTTGGTATGAAGATGTCTCCCACCGAAGAAAACCCTAACAAACACCTAAATCACTAAAATCTGAACCCCGACAGGAGACTCAAACCCAGGACCTTTTGATGACCAGCCCGGTATTCTATCAGTATAGGCTACCCTGCTGGTGGGCAAGTAGATACATGATGATGAAGTTATAAAAGAAAGGAAGAAAACTGAACGAAACTATTTAGGAGGTCGAGTCCCCAAATTAGCGTTCAGTCACTTCATGATCGCGTAGGACGGCTATGGAACACCTGACGTCCGATCTTTCTGCTATATCTGATTGGGGCAGAGAAAACCTTGTGGCTTTCAATGCCTCAAAACTCAGTTCCTTCATCTGTCTACTCGTCACAATCTTCCACACAACTATCCCCTTACCGTCAACAACACGGAAGTGAGTCCTTCCTCTTCTCTTAACATTGTTGGCGCTATGGAAAACTGATGAGTGGGTAGTTGGGAGGTAACGAAAATGGTTCACTGAGTAGGTAGGTAGTTAATCTAACAATTATTAAATTCCTTTTATGTCAATAACTGGGTGAATGAAACCAATTGGTTGCTCACCAGAGTTATTCTCCACACTAGTATTTATATACTGTGTGACAAGAGCGTGCTCGGTAATAGATATACATTACCGATCAACCAACCGGAAAAACCAAGACGACGCTGGTGGAAAAAGCCCGGCTAAAAGGAGAACAAAAGAGAACGAAAACGAGGAACGGGGCGAGAGGACGCAACTGGAGAAGGGACAAGAACAGACACCGAAGAAAGATCCCCACCAGCAAGTACGCTCTCGACAATTATACAGGAAGGAGAAAAGAGTCTCTCTAATAACTAGCAGTAAGTGACTAATTGTGTTTTTAGCCCAGTTAGATCTTCTAACTTCTAACTTAGAAGACTCATTAAATTAAGCTGGGTCAGACAACTTAGGCCTACATTGTGGCCTAAGACCCAGCATCAACTCATAGCTTAACAAAGGTGAAGGTAGATTGCCCTAACCTAGTTTGGTGAGGAATCCTACTGTGGACCTCAATTTATCTGCCCGCTCTGGACCATTTCCGGAATCTCTAGGCTGACCCTACAGGGCTAGACTTAATCTACTCTATAGTTAGACTGGAGATATAAGGGGTGGGTTAATTGTGGACCAATTCATACAGAGCATTTTTTACAGCGCTTCCTTTTGTCGTGATCTTTCCCGGAAAGATCAAATATATTCGCTTTCTGAAATAGCTTCTAAGAGGTCAGGTGTACCGTACCGCCTCATCAGTTTCGTCACCCCCATTAGGTTGGCATCTCCGTACACAGGTCTTGTTCGTCCCTGTATGGAGAAAGCTTCTCATGTGTGGGTTGGCTCAACTCACACAGTCGTACTTGACTGAGTGGATTCAAAGATTTTTCGTCTCATTAATTCACCGCCTCTTATTGATTGTCTTCAATTTCTCTCTCTCTTCGCCGCAATGTTGCCTCACTCTCTTTTTACTATCACTATCATAACGAACATTGCTCTTTTCAACTCTCTAACTGCATGCCTCCTCCTTTAAGGAGAGCACAGAGCACCAGACTTTCCACACACTCTCATTCCTTTTGTGTCCAACTCTCTAACGTAAGGGTTAATCGGTATTTTCAATCTTTCATCTACTCAACCGGTCAACTCTGGAACAATCTTCTTCAGTCCATCTTTCCCCCTGTCTATGACCTCCCATCTTTCAAACGCAGAGTGTCTAGGTATCTCGAAAACCTCGGACCTTCATTTTTGCTGTCTTCTTCTCCTATGGGAGGGGCGCTTTTCCGGGCATATGCCCATTGGCCCCTCCTTCCTGCACTCAAAAAAGCACTCTATTCACTCATAAAAACCTCATAAGAGGATAATTACCGTCCTTACAAGAGTGAATAAATGTCAAATCGAAAAGGACTGTAGAATACTTTGAAGGCTTTAGATAACGCCAAAAACGAAAAGACAAATCCCTTATCTTCGTTACCACAGAACGAAATT
Source organism: Bathynomus jamesi (assembly GCA_023014485.1). Taxonomy (NCBI): domain Eukaryota; kingdom Metazoa; phylum Arthropoda; class Malacostraca; order Isopoda; family Cirolanidae; genus Bathynomus; species Bathynomus jamesi. The sequence continues at coordinate 893,946 of JAJOZX010000667.1, forward strand.
TTCTTCAGTGATACCAAAACTATAACTAATTTATTAAACAATTTCACTTAAAACGTAGGAAGCAATACGACGGCCTATTTCAGACACTCTCTATCACCAATATATGATGCCACAACCCACAACAAATACGTTCTTTTTTTCGCTACATTTGATTTTACCACTTTTTAATTATACTATTTTTAAACTTTTCTCATTTTTCATTTGTAATGACAGAAATTAATCGAATCTTATTATTAGTCACTGTAAGTAATTATGCTTTTATTTTTGCTAATTAAACCAAAACTATGAACGCTGTAAATTTTCTTTTATTATTAACTTACCTTTCCGGGTCCCGACGTATTTTCCAACTAAAATAACTTTTCCGGTTCCCAACATATATTTAATGTTGATTTTTATATGTGAATATGTTTTTCTGATGTATTATTCAAATCAGACCTTCATTTCTCATGCAATTGAATTATTGAATGACCGGTTAGGTTAACTGAATGCCCAGTTAGGTCAACTGTACGCCTTTGACGATTGGTTACGTTGTCGTGATATTTTCGTCAGTTTTAATGAAAATATCACGACTTAACCCAACTAACGAAAATATGAAGACAACCTAACCAATCGTCAAGGGGGTACAGTTGACCTAACCAGGCATTCAATTAACCTAATCGGGCATTCAATAATTCACTTGCACAAGAAATAAAGTCGGATTTGAATAAAACACCAAACTCCACCAGCAAAACTTATTCTCATATCAAAATCGACATTAAATATATGTTGGGGCCCGGAAAGGTTATTTTAGTTGGAATATACGTCGGGACCCGGAAAGGTAATAGCACCGAATTTTGTTATTTTGATTGAAAAGTCAAATAGTGACCCATTAAGCAAACATTAATTACTTTAATTCTCCTAATTACGTTATTATACGATCTACCTTCAATTCGCCAATATATATATATATATGTTAACCCCTCCGTCTATGGCCTTGGTCGGTTCGAAGTTGACGGGGGTTCTGGTTAGGTGGCAGCAACGGATTTGTTACTCTGATACCGTATAGGAAATCGCAGAAGTTTCTCTTATACTACTCTCCGATTTCTTCTTGTGATGGATCGGAGGATTCTGTGAGGCTTACTAAATTCTGTGAAGGTTCCCCGATTCTTCTTATAATGTATCAGGAAATTATTTTTCTCTATTTAAGTCTAAGTTCTCTGAAGGTTCTCCGATTCTTCTTATAACGTATTGGGAAATTATTTTTTCTATTTAAGACTAAGTTCTCTGAAGAAAACAAGGTTTGTAGGGGAAGATAAAGGCTTTTTCTTACGGTAATTTACTGCTAAAATGTTACAGGTAATGCTCAGACTCTAAATTAGATCAGTCTAGTCAGAATGAACATTGGAGAAATTTTATGGGATTTTTATTTAATTATTTTGCTGATCTGTTTTTGTTTTATTTTTTTATTTATTTTTTTATTCTCGATAGGCTGATTTACTTTGCAAAACATTTAAAGACAAAACAAATATTTTTGCTGTATCACTGTCTAGATTGCTAAGTAAGTGGAAGCCATATTTTATTTAAACCGTATATTGCCAGATCTGATGTTATCATGATTTGCCGAGTTAACTAAAATGGAATTGAAATATGCCTTCTATCAGGAATTACAAACATATACACATGGCGAAAATTAAAGGCTTAAAATTTAAAATTAAACGTTAAGCAGGACATGACTTCATCTTTTACAACGAAGAGAGAATGTATACAGAAAATGAACAAGATTACATTATTAAGCTAAATCTACGAAAATGATTAAGTTGTTTAAACAGAAATAGTTAACCAATTATAAAATAGAAAGCAAATCATAAATGTATCCAAACTTGTGTTAACGTTATACGATTTTGGGTTTTATACAAAATAATTAAGTAGTTTACAAGGAAATAATTCACCAATTATAAAATAGAAAGCAAATCAAAATTTTATCCAAACTTATCAGCGTATACGATTTTGGGGTCTTTTCGGTTTTAGGTCTGGCATTGGATTTTTGTCCATGTTTTTTGGTATAGACGTAGATTGTTACGCTGATTCCATTTCTGCAATCCGTTTCTTGGAGAAATACAAAAAAAAAGTTATGGCCCAAAACTTGTATTCAAATACCTACCTATACTTACCTAACCTAACCCAACCTACCCAAACCTAACCTAATAGGGTGTGTCAATTTGGGAGGTGAAAATTAATTTTTGCCAATTCCTTCACTGAGGGGTTTTCAAAATATGTTTTTGGATGTGAAGAATTCAAATCTGCTATTATTTTTGTGATTGCTCAACACTTAGCTTGGTAAATCTACGTTTGATTAAAAAGCACATAAATTGCTCTCGGAAAACAACATTTATTAATTTTAGCTTCTCAAACTGTCAGGTAATGCTATAAAAATTTTAGTTTCTCTGCATAAAACATATCCTTGTAATCATAAAACATTAGAAAGTAATGACATCAGTAAAAAAAAATATTTAAACAAGTTTCATCAAGTCTTGCTTTGATTCGTTCTTGGACATCAGCCGCCGACTTGCTTCTTGGCCTCTGATATAGCCCTCACGTTTCTCATGTGTATACACCCTGCCTGCTGCCTCTTTGACTTGTTTCACACACCTCTCTATTGACTGAGCATGACAGGGCCACTGTGGAACTTGCATAGGCTTGTCAAAGAACTTCTTTACTTCCGCTGTAGTCAGTTTATATGTCAAAGGAGGTTCAAATACCCCGTCAGACCAGTCTGTCAGCTCCAACACGGAAGAAGCACTGGGGTTGATGGAAGGTGTCTTCCTGGGACGTACAGAAAGATCTCCAAGTGTGTCATCATCTCCACCCCTCATGTCAACAATCTTTTGGACACCAGCTCTCCTCTCCTCACTGTCATCTGAGCACAAGAGTGTCTGGATTATCATTTCGCTGAATGCATACCATGCTGAGCGCTTGATGGTTGGCAAAACAGCATCCACTACAGCCTTCTTTTGCAGCCTAACTAGCCGCAGCTGAAACAAGATGTGGCGTGGGCCTTCCACCCAAGAGTATTTACTTTGATGTTGAACCAACAGGGGTAGTACACACCAAAAATGTATTCCACTATCAGTCTTAAGTTGTTGAGGGTTTTGCCTTTAAGGCCATGTTTTGAAACCCATATGCGACAAAGCCTGTTTGCTGTTGTCAACCACCTTGAATGGCTCACTGGACCAATTTCAAGAAGGGCCAGATCTGTGGGAAGTTCTCCTGTCCTTATGGCCTGTGTGATCCTATACCCGTACGCTTGATCAGTAGAGAGATCCTTTACGACATTGTCACTCAGCGAAGTAAGAGGCTCTCCAATTGAGAGTTTGGTGAATGAAGGATCAATTTCAAGTTCGGTTGCAGTGTCTAGCATCTTGCCAATGTTACCTGTCCACTTGTTGTTTAGACAAGGTCTTCCCATTCAGTGCTGTGATCAAGTGTCGTAGGGGTAACTCGTTAGTGTGGAGGGCACAAACCAACCAGATCAGCTTACGGCAAAGCTTGACCTCTACCCAATGCATGGAACCACCCTCCCAGCCAGTGTTAACATTTGTAGAATCACCTCCAATGGCCTGCAGGCTTTTATCAATGCCCTTCTTCTTCATGAAATCTACAAGATTATCAGCAATAACTTCAGCAGGTTTTTTTCTCGTTGAGCCTTTCTCAGGAGTGAAGTGGTAGAGATATCTTCCACCTGGCTCACTGCACACAGAATAATGCTCTTCTTTGATGATGCTGGGGAACTGACGATCTGAATTGTCTGCTTTCAGCATAACTTTAGTTGTATCTTGACGGCCGTCAAAGAAGATGCAGTCAATTTCACCCTTCTTACAAAGATCATCAAATTCCTGATCCAGGGGTCTCATAACTTTTTTTGGGCCCTCTTGACTTTATTGTGATCAACTACAAGTCTCTTGTCTTCTTCAGTGATCAAGCCAGCATCCATAAAGGCAGCTGTGGCACGCAGGCCAACACCATATCTGATGCTATGCATAGCAACATTAGGTATTTCTAATGTGTTGTACTCTGGCTTTTTATTGGAAGTTGAAGACGTGCTTGGTATTTCTAATGTCACTTCATAACTTCCATCCTTTCGATCTTGAGCATCAGCTATTTGTTCTTCATTTTCATCATCAGAGAAAATTATTTCATTTGATGGCATTGAAACAACCTGCTTACTTGTCTGCTTATATTCAGCAAGCCTTCTTCTTTCGTCTTCTTGCCGCTTCTGCTTTTTGACTTGTCTGTTGTGCTCAGGTTGATCTGGCAAGCCAATCTGATGTGGTCCAATAGAACCAGACTTGTCTCTCTGACCTTTAATGAAAGCAAGTTCCTTCACAGGGATCTTCATCTCCCTAGGGCATGTACAGTTAATGTGAGTTTCGTTTTTGCAACCAGCATCTGCAAGGCAGCCAAATTCAGAGCAGAGAAAACAATTTTACACTTGCAACTGAGGATGTCAAAAAGCTTGTCAAGTTTTGCAATGAAAGCCTCTTTGACATGTAGCTTTCCTCTCCCAAGAGATATGTTTTTGGCCTGCTCCCAGCTCTCTTGGATCTTGTTTAAGATTGTGACTCGTGAATTTACAACGGGGGCTACAAAAGAACTGTTTGCTCGTTCCCACTTTTCAAGCACTTTAGGGTAAATGTCCTTTGCAAGACTGGCTGCTGGGTAGTTTCTCACATCCTCACCACTTCGTTCTCTTAGCAGTAGCCCATATTTCAGAACGTCTCGCAGAGTTGGGAGTTCAGAGGGCAACAACTCTCTACCAGTTCCAATTAGGTTGCTCATATGTGTGAATGTCCCCAGTCTTGTCCTCCTTTTAGAAGCCATTGTAGGTCAATTCCACTGGTTAGGATGGTAGCACTGACGGACAAGTAATCTTCAGCACACTGATGAATATGTTTCAACCTGTGAAATAAGCAAAAACAGCAGTGCATTATATATACAGCATATATAATTATTAATATAATAATTATTATATAATTCCACAAAAAAGTAAAAAAAGTCACTATTTTTATGTAGCTTCTTACCAAGCAAAACTAAATTATATTAAATTAACAAAAATATCTTTAGAATTCCTAAGTCATGCTGCAACTTTTTAGCACCCCCTCATATTTGGAATTTGAAAGTTGAAAAATTCGACACACCCTACTAACCTACCTGCGTATGAACGCATCGAACAGCTCGAAGGGTACAGCTTCAGTCACAAAACAGTGAACCACAGCGAAAACTTCGTGGACCCTTCAACTGGAGCACACACGCAAAGGATAGAGTCGACATGGAACCAACTCAAACGCGGTAACAAGCGCCGGTGTGGTACGCACCGTTCCATGATCGACTCGTATCTCTGCGAGTTTCTCTGGCGTCGCCGACACGCAAGCAAAGATCTAGTGCACCAAATGCTGAACGATATTGCGCAGTTTGGCAAGTAGCAAACTTCGGTTTGTGTTCCGGTCTGTGTTCTGGAAACCTGTAACCGTAATAAATTGCACATAACGTTTTTCGTGTTCATTTCTCCAAGAAACGGATTGTGGAAATGGAATCGGGGTAAAAATCTACGTCTATACCACAGGGACGTTTTTAACATACAGGGTGTCCGAGAATTATCTGTAAAATGTTTGGCTGTTATTAAAAGTCAACCATGAAGTGTAGAAATTCCAGTGTTGTCCCATTTTACAGAGAATCTCATTAAGTTTTTTCTGATACCACGTTTTGACAAGTTTTTTAGAAATGTACGCGGGTGACAGACATTGATGATTTAAAAGCAAGAATCACAGCTGCTATTGAGCGAATTGATGTGGATATGCTGCAGCGTACATGGTAACATTTGGAGTATCGATTGGATGTTTTGCGAATCACTAATGGTGCACATATCGAATGTTTTTAACAACGTAACTTTAATAAAGAAACTTTTGATAATACAGATTCTAAATAATCTTGTTTAAGAATTTTACGTGTGTTATCAAGAATTTTATTAAAAGATGAAATTGTACAGATAATGTTCGGACACACTGGAATTTCTAAAAAACTTGTCAAAACTTGGTATCAGAAAAAACTTAATGAGATTCTCTGTAAAATGGGACAACACTGGAATTTCTACACTTCATGGTTGACTTTTAATAACAGCCAAAATTGTACAGATAATTCTCGGACACCCTGTATATACTAGCGGGCCAAATGGCCTACTTGCCCTTGTATTTGGCCCACTAGTCGATTTAAGCTTTGGAGTAAAAATATTGATTCTAGCAAGGTCTCCCATGCACTTCAGAAGAAAATGGGCGCGATCAGCTGAGACTGACTGTGGCGGTTAAGAGGGATTGTTTATGTGCGTTTAGAGGAACTGGAGGTAACGTTTTCGCTTTTTTCGATGTTTAGTGTTGGTTTTCACTTTACTGTTACTGCTTATATAGATAGTAAATACCTGTGGATACCGAAGATAAGGTAGTGATTGGTATTTTATTAGTATATTAGTATTAGTACTTTTTTAGATATATGTGCCCTTTTTTTTTAAAGTGGCCCACTAGTAAAAATTCCTTAAAAAGTCCCTGCTATACCAAAAATATGAAAAATATCCAATGCCAGACCTAAAACCGAAAAGATCCCGATTTTGGGTCAGGCAGGTCAGTCTCAGCCTGACCTGTTATTTCTCCTGCTAGGGACTAAAAAAACTAACATAAAAACTAACAATACACAATCCCATCTCTTAAGTTGTCAGGTTAAAAATTTCCATCCATCTATCATCTAAACCCCATTTCCCATTGAGGGTGAGGGGAGAGACGCGGGAAGAGGGAGATATGTGGCTAAAACTTTTGAGTCAGATATCTTTACTTTATTAAACATATTTAATGACCATGTTCGGATTTATAAATAAGGTTATATAGCTATTTGCATATACACTGTGACTGTACATAAAGTTAATTATTACTGTATTATGCATCTTTTCAAATAACAAAGCCTTACAACTCGCATAAAAATGCACAATTCCACGTCTTGTCAGACAAATAATTTTAAGCCTGACGTCTCTCTTTGAAACATGTTATGATGTAAATCTTATTGATTTATTTCTAATGTTATAAAGTCATTTGGATATTCACTATATGTAAAGTTAATTAGTATTTTAACTGATTTATTACTTTGTATCCACCGAATAACCAAATTTTTAATGTTCGAAGTCAAATTCCCATCTGCCTGACGACTTGCTGCTGTGCCAAATATATGTTATTACTTTGAATTACTAAACATTTAAAAGCAATATTTGCATGCATATCATACTGGCAGTTGAGTATTTCTATATATTCTACTTTTGCATAGTACAGTAAATATTAGGAAATTTAATACACAACATATGGAAAGTGTTTATTTTATATAAAATCTGTCACATCTGCGTCGAAACAGAGCTATTGGTATGACGTCACGTGGGGACGTTAACACGTTGCGTGCGGGCAAGGTGGTACGACATTTTGAATGATGAAATCTCGTGGGATGAAGATAGTTTAAACCAAGCTGGAAACCTATACGCAAAACTAGATGACTTTTTATTTATGTTCTATATTTGCTGCTTTGAAGAATTACTTAGCAATACTGAAAAACTATTTGATGTTTTATAGTGCAGGAGAGTGGATAAGGAATTTTCAAAAAAGAAAAATTAATGATTTTATTAGTTTTCTGGAAGGAAAAATCAATGACAAAAGTTATAATGAAATTCTTAAAAAGACATGTGACATAGTAAGTTGTCCGACCATTCCTCCCCTACTAAGAGACTCAGAGGAAAAGTGAAAGACTTTAAAGAAATTTACTTTAGCACTCTGAATACCTCTGTAACAGCCTTGAAGGAACGATTTGAATACATTCAGGAGTTCTCATTTTTTGAGCTGTTGAATTCATTAATGTTTGCAGTATATAAAGTACAGTAATCTATTTGATGTAAAAGCTTTAACGTCAGAATTAAAATACATTTATCAGGACTCCGATTTTTGTCAGTGCAAACATGCAAAAGAAATTTTAAAGCTTTGTCTTGACCTTGGACGTACAACAATCTTACCTGAAACGATCAAATTAATTCGGCTCCTTTTGACAATCCATGTAACCAGTGTGTCAATGGAAAGAATTTTTTCAACGCTTAACAGAATAAAGACGTACTTCGGAATACCATGTCAGAGGAAAGGCTGTGTAGTTTAGCAAGAATTGACATAGAGAAAGAAATTGTAATATTGCTAGAGAAGAATAAAATGTTGCACAAAAAAGTAATTGAAGAATTTGCATTAAAACCAAGAAAATTGGAGTTCATGTATAAATAAATAAGGTAAGGCGATGTTTTATTTCCCAAATTTATGCCAGTTAAAAATATTCTAATTATCATACATAATACATATAACAGTGAAACAAGTATCAAATTATACAGTGCGTGTATATATATATATTATATATATATATGAAGCAATCCAAGAATAAGCACCCCGAATCAATTTAGGGTGCTTATTCTTGGATTGCTCTAAAATGGAGTTAAAATGGCGTTAATTGCTCTAAAATGGTTAATTGAATGCCCGGTTAGGTTAATTGTACGCCCTTGACGATTGGTTAGGTTAAGTTAAGTTGTGATATTTTCGTTAGTTTTAACGAAAATATCACGACTTAACCTAACCAATCGTCAAGGGCGTACAGTTGACCTAACCTGGCATTGAAGATCCATTGCCAGTAATAAATTGGTATAAAGGAAAAAAATCTTATTAAAAACATGATGCTGTGTGCTAAGTGCGATGAAGCAATGACCTGGACAAAGTTTTCGAGGAATGTTGATGTCAAAATCCTTTAATTTTGATTGAGATCGAACTGGGGTGGTGTTTCTTGGATTGGGGTCTAACTGGGGTGCTTTTTCTTGGATTCAGGACTTTGGGGTGTTTATTCTTGGATTTCTTCATACATATATATGCTCGAAAGGTTTGAGCCTGAGTATCTACAAAAGCCTGGCCTCGCCCTTATACACAGGGCATTTTTTCTGTCGGAACACGCCGGAACGGCGTTCCGGTACCTTTTATTTTCAACATACAGAAGAAAGTTTGATGTTTTTATTTTCATTCGTTTCATTTATTTATTGGGGGGGGGGGGGTTACACGACATAATTTTAGGAATTGGAAGTAGGCTTCTTTCTTTGAATTGGGATAGTCAGGGAGTGGAATAACAACTGGCAAAAATTGTAGGAAATTTATAGTAGAGTTCCGAAACGTTTCTTTATAGAAAAAAAGCCATATATATATATATATATATACCCTTAAATTTTCACATTATCAGTGCCTGAACAAATTAATTACTAACTTGTTAACAGTCCAACTTGCGTGACTTAAATCATAAAATAGACCTCCCTCTATTCGTAATATTAACGAAAGAAAACTTGCACTTTTCTCACCTCATCCGTCCAAACAAATCAATACTATATATATATATATATATATATGAATAGAAACGACATAAGTGTTAAGGAACGTTTCTGCACACGAGGAGGAGAGATAACGAACAATGAAAAATGAGGCGAACCGCCCGGGAATCGAACCCAGGGCCTTCCAATTGCCGGTTGGATGCTCTACCATTATGCTACGGACCTCACTCAATCACAAATCGAAATTTCTCCCACATAGGCAGAAACCAATGCCCTGAGAGGGCACCCTCGCAAATCGTGAATATGCGCATATAACTGCAATGACCGCGCAGTATATAAATGAATAGAAACGACATAAGTGTTAAGGAACGTTTTCTGCACACGAGGAGGAGAGATAACGAACAATGAAAAATGAGGCGAACCGCCCGGGAATCGAACCAGGGCCTTCCAATTGCCGGTTGGATGCTCTACCATTATGCTACGGACCTCACTCAATCACAAATCGAAATTCTCCCACATAGGGCAGAAACCAATGCCTGAGAGGGCACCCTCGCAAATCGTGAATATGCGCATATAACTGCAATGACCGCGCAGTATAAATGAATAGAAACGACATAAGTGTTAAGGAACGTTTCTGCACACGAGGAGGAGAGATAACGAACAATGAAAAATGAGGCGAACCGCCCGGGAATCGAACCCAGGGCCTTCCAATTGTCGGTTGGATGCTCTACCATTATGCTACGGTCCTCACTCAATCACAAATCGAAATTCTCCCACATAGGGCAGAAACCAATGCCCTGAGAGGGCACCCTCGCAGAAGAAATAATATGAAAAGGTAGGCATACTGGTAGGTTTTTCTCTAAAATTCAATGTGGGCTCCAACTCTTTCACCAGCTTCTGGAGCCGCCCAGGAATGGCGTCCACTGACTTTAGCAGGAACTCCGGCGGGATGGAGGACATGACTTTCCCGAATTCGGTCCTCCAGTTCTTCCAATGTTCCTCGTGATTTGGTGGCGGTAGACTTCTTCTTTACCCACCCCCAAAGAAGAAGTCGCACGGTGTCAAGTCGGGGCTCCTGGCTGGCCATTGATGTGGACCACGACGACCCATCCAACGCCCAGGGAAGTGGGCATCCAGCCACTCACGGACAACAAGAGCGAAGTGCGGAGGGCGCCCTCTTGCATAAATATCAGATCGTCGATGTTCTCCATGTGCTGACAACCGGCCAGACCTCGTTTCGCAACATAGCAAGGTACCGCTCAGCATTCATGGTGTTGCGCAGAAGGAACGGGCCCACAACCTGATCTGAGGTCATACCACACCACACCGTTACACTGAACCGATTCTGCCGTTTTTCAGCGGTAACCGTGCGACTTCTTTCTTTGGGGGTGGGTAAAGGAAGAAGTCTACCGCACCAAACCGAGGACATTGGAAGAACTGGAGGACCGAATTCGGGAAGTCATGTCCTCCATCCCGCCGGAGTTCCTGCTAAAGTCAGTGGACGCCATTCCTGGGCGGCTCCAGAAGCTGGTGGAAAGACTTGGAGCCCACATTGAATTTTAGAGAAACCTACCATGTATGCCTACCTTTTCATATTATTTCTTCTGAAATAAATGGATAATATACGTATTTTTTTACCAATCCAAAATAGGGAGCTACTTTCCGCCCACCCTGTATATATATATATATATATATATATATATATATATATATATAGTTCGTTTGTTGCTAAAAATTGTGTTGTACAAATGGAACACATTTATTTGAATAAATGAGGTTTATATTCGTATTATATTTTTAATTTTTATCTGTTGCCGTCATTTTATGTACATTTTCTTTTAGTTATCCCTTTTAATAAAATAAACTTTACGATTTTTTTACTATTATTTGATTTGAAAATTATTTGACAAAACTTAAATCATAAAATAGACCTCCCTCTATTCGTAATATTAACGAAAGAAAACTTGCACTTTTCTCACCTCATCCGTCCAAACAAATCAATACTATATATATATATATATGAATAGAAACGACATAAGTGTTAAGGAACGTTTCTGCACACGAGGAGGAGAGATAACGAACAATGAAAAATGAGGCGAACCGCCCGGGAATCGAACCCAGGGCCTTCCAATTGCCGGTTGGATGCTCTACCATTATGCTACGGACCTCACTCAATCACAAATCGAAATTCTCCCACATAGGGCAGAAACCAATGCCCTGAGAGGGCACCCTCGCAAATCGTGAATATGCGCATATAACTGCAATGACCGCGCAGTATATAATGAATAGAAACGACATAAGTGTTAAGGAACGTTTTCTGCACACGAGGAGAGATAACGAACAATGAAAAATGAGGCGAACCGCCCGGGAATCGAACCCAGGGCCTTCCAATTGCCGGTTGGATGCTCTACACATTATGCTACGGACCTCACTCAATCACAAATCGAAATTCTCCCACATAGGGCAGAAACCAATGCCCTGAGAGGGCACCCTCGCAAATCGTGAATATGCGCATATAACTGCAATGACCGCGCAGTATATAAATGAATAGAAACGACATAAGTGTTAAGGAACGTTTCTGCACACGAGGAGGAGAGATAACGAACAATGAAAAATGAGGCGAACCGCCCGGGAATCGAACCCAGGGCCTTCCAATTGCCGGTTGGATGCTCTACCATTATGCTACGGACCTCACTCAATCACAAATCGAAATTCTCCCACATAGGGCAGAAACCAATGCCCTGAGAGGGCACCCTCGCAGAAGAAATAATATGAAAAGGTAGGCATACATGGTAGGTTTTCTCTAAAATTCAATGTGGGCTCCAACTCTTTCCACCAGCTTCTGGAGCCGCCCAGGAATGGCGTCCACTGACTTTAGCAGGAACTCCGGCGGGATGGAGGACATGACTTCCCGAATTCGGTCCTCCAGTTCTTCCAATGTCCTCGGTTTGGTGCGGTAGACTTCTTCCTTTACCCACCCCCAAAGAAAGAAGTCGCACGGTGTCAAGTCGGGGCTCCTGGCTGGCCATTGATGTGGACCACGACGACCCATCCAACGCCCAGGGAAGTGGGCATCCAGCCACTCACGGACAACAAGAGCGAAGTGCGGAGGGGCGCCATCTTGCATAAATATCAGATCGTCGATGTTCTCCCATGTGCTGACAACCGGCCAGACCTCGTTTCGCAACATAGCAAGGTACGCGCTCAGCATTCATGGTGTTGCGCAGAAGGAACGGGCCCACAACCTGATCTGAGGTCATACCACACCACACCGTTACACTGAACCGATTCTGCCGTTTTTCAGCGGTAACCGTGCGACTTCTTTCTTTGGGGGTGGGTAAAGGAAGAAGTCTACCGCACCAAACCGAGGACATTGGAAGAACTGGAGGACCGAATTCGGGAAGTCATGTCCTCCATCCCGCCGGAGTTCCTGCTAAAGTCAGTGGACGCCATTCCTGGGCGGCTCCAGAAGCTGGTGGAAAGACTTGGAGCCCACATTGAATTTTAGAGAAAACCTACCATGTATGCCTACCTTTTCATATTATTTCTTCTGAAATAAATGGATAATATACGTATTTTTTTACCAATCCAAAATAGGGAGCTACTTTCCGCCCACCCTGTATATATATATATATATATATTATATATATATATATATATATATCTATATATATATATTATATATATATATATATAATATATATATATATATTTCGTTTGTTTGCTAAAAATTGTGTTGTACAAATGGAACACATTTATTTGAATAAATGAGGTTTTATATTCGTATTATATTTTTAATTTTTATCTGTTGCCGTCATTTTATGTACATTTTCTTTTAGTTATCCCTTTTAATAAAATAAACTTTACGATTTTTTTACTATTATTTGATTTGAAAATTATTTGACAAAACTTTGGGTTCTTATTTTCATTTACTTTGAAAATTTAGATTTGAAATATAGAATAGTTATTTTAAATCAATTATATTAAGTTAAGTCAACTCCAATTCTCTCTATCATATTGCTTCTACTACTTCTTTCACCACCTTTCTCTACAAAAAAAAAAAAAAAAAATGGTGTCAATAATCCAGCTGGGTTGAAAGCACCTTAAACAGAAAAAAACAAATCTCTCTATTAGTATTCATATTTTGAAAGCCATAAAAAGTGGTTTTTTGAAAGTATGATGAGGTTATTTTTCTTATGAGTTGTAATTATTTCACTCAAAACACTCTTTTCGGGTGTTTTCGAAATCATGCATAATTTAGTGAAAAGTAAAACTGATTATTTCACTAATTTTCTTCTTCTTCAGCATCACTATACTGCATATGATATCGTTCAATATATTTAACAATGGCTTCGAAAGACGAATTAGCGTGTGTTTATGTCTCCCTTATTCTCATGGATGATGATGTTCCAATTACAGCTGAAAAATCACAATTTTGAAAGCAGTGAGAGTGTGTTGAATATGTGAAAACTGGTTACAAAACATCCCATTCCATGTATTATAAACGAAGCATTCATTTTTAATACAACTTCACACTGATTATGCTATCAATATGTCATTTCCACTTCATATTATAACATACAATTATAATTATCAGAATTTATGGGCGATAAAAGATACAATCGTATCACTGATACAGTATCATTGGCATTTGGTATGTTGTCTCCCACCGAATAACCAAGGGTTGGGTTAGGTTAGGTTAGGTTAGGTTAGTTACTTAACATTTAAAAAAAAAAATTGTCAATGAAATTTGGCAAACCAGCAAGTGGTGTCCGAATGTAGCAAAAAGTCTGGGGTCTGGGATAATAGGAAAGTACCACGAATTTTTATGGAAAAATATATATAAAAGTAACATATTTCCGCATTTCGTTATGTCCATTAATGACATTTATCAGTTGTAATATCGTTTTAATAATAATATAATAATAATAGTTATACTTTTTGGCGCTAAAACGTATAAATAATTTCCGACCAAAGTATATATATATATATATATATATATATTTTCAACTGCAAAGAACACGCAGTATAATTAACGTAAAGAACGACGCTTGTATAGAAGAATATTCCGCGCAAGATGAGGAGGGAGAACGAACAAATGAAAAATGAGGTAACCACCCGGGAATCGAACCCGGGATCTTCCGATTGCCGGTCAGATATGATAACCACTACACCATGGTCCTCACTCGATCAGAAGTCCTCGGGGCATTGGTTTCTGCGCGTATGTAGGAGAATTACGACTTCTGATCGAGTGAGGACCATGGTGTAGTGGTTATCATATCTGACCGGCAATCGGAAGATCCCGGGTTCGATTCCCGGGTGGTTACCTCATTTTTTTCATTTGTTCGTTCTTCCTCCTCATCTTGCGCGGATATTCTTCTATACAAGCGTCGTTCTTTACGATATATATATATATATATATATATATATATATCTATATATATATATATATATATATATATATATGATACACACAAACCGTGCATGGAACAAGGAACTCTTCTAGGAAAATTAAATCCACTCTAGTCCGAATACGTAATAGTAAATAACAAATACTATAGTTTTTTCTTTTTCATGTTGCTAGCACGACGTGGGCAACGGGTCACTCGCAAAGAGGTCCCAAAAATATAGCTTCCTCACCAGCTATCTGCAAAGCAGATAGGATCCAGCTTTGGACAGGATCTAGGGTTTAAAGCAGCCTAGCCCAGCTACATTTAGAACCTCAATATCAGCAAGACTCGCTGCCTTCACGTCAGATCATAATGAAACGGACATGTTATGTGCCTTGAAAAGTGGACGCTCAATTCTGCCAGTTGAGGTTTAAGTTTTGGTTTTTGGCTGAAAATATAATAGTTACCCCTTTTTCTTTGATGTATTCAATCTGACGTGAAGGCAGCGAGTCTTTTGCTTATATTGAGGTTCTAAATGTAGCTGGGCTAGGCTGCTTTAAACCCTAGATCCTGTCCCAAAGCTGGATCCTATCTGCTTTGCAGATAGCTGGTGAGTGAAGCTATATTTTTGGGATCTCTCTGCGAGTGACCCGTTGCCCACGTCGGGCTAGCATCATGAAAAAGAAAAATTATAGTATTTGTCATTTACCATTACTTATTCGGACTATAGTGGATTTAATTTTCCTAGAAGAGTTCCTTGTTCCATGCACGTCTGTGTGTATCAAAAAACCTCAGGGAACCATTCTGAGTTCATTCCCCTATATATAATATATATATATCCTTTTAACCTTTGGTTAGCCTCCTCCTGAATTGTTCATTCTGACGAAGGTCAAGCTTTTCATTCCACCGTAGACCTACAGTTTAACGTGGAATCCGAACCACGCCCCACCAGCAGCCCAGCGTCTTAACCACTAGGCCACCCATTTATCTATCAACCACTTTCTTTATTGTATGGAAGGATGAACAGCTGGGATTTGCTGCCCGCCGGCTGCCGTCACCTGGTCTGGATCCCGGGTCCGATGGATTCGTAATCAGCGACGCTAACCACTACACCACCGAGGCGCATATTAAAAATTGTTGTACCAATGGAATAAATCGTACTTACGTATTATCGGGACTACCAAACTGTTTATTATGTATTTTTGCTCTCGTCATTTTCGTTCAAACTAACGAAAATATCACAACTTAACGTAAACCAATCATCAAGGGCATTCAGTTGACCTAACCAGGCATTCAGTTGACCTAACCGGACATTCAATTAACCTAACCGGGCATTCAATGAACCTAACAAGTTAATATTGGTTATTTCCAGTGGCGGTTCCTCATATGGGCAATATGGGCAGCCGCACAGGGCGGCATTTGTGGAGGGGCGGCATGAGCGCCTGCAAAAAAAATAAGAATAAAAATAAGAATAAATAAATAAAAAAATAAATAAAAATAAAAAATAAAATAAAATAAATAATAAAAGATCAATAAATATATTTTTATTAATAAAAAACCATCTATTGCATTTTCCATAAACCTTCCCATAAAAGACCTAAACAATGCAAAATGCTTCCAGATTAATATTATTGGGAATAAAGGCCCATACTTTAACATATGTAATGTTATTTTTCTGGGTTTGGTTAAATAGTGAAATGTATATTATTTATTACAGAACGAATCTTCACACTAAGCCACTAAGGTCTGTCAAATAACCGCAAATGGATAAGAAGAGGTCAAAGCTATCAGGTGCTCAGTTTAGAAAAAAGAGGAAAGAAGAAGAGGAGAAACGAGCAAAAGATAAAGGTATAGAGCTATGTCATCTACTCTTCACTGCTATATTGCCTGCTATTTTGTGATATAGCTTTCTGAGTCATTTGAAGTGTACTATTATGTATATAATTAGCCATTAACCAAGGTGGTTGTATTATTCATTTGTTTCTTATTCTAAAAGTTTAATAAATTGTGCTTAATAACATGTTAAATTAATTGTACTAGCCTATTCATGCATTGGTCTGTTATGTTCTATTTTACTATTTGCAGGGGCACTTTTGAAATATTTTGGAACACCCTCTGCCACTAGCCAGGATGAGAAGCCGTCTACTTCTGCCATTATTGAGGCTGAGGAGCCATCTACCTCCTCAGCCTCACATATGTCTCCACAAATGCAGTCTGATCCTGAGGATGAAGACCCATTTGCTTCTACTTCTCCCCGGCAGGACTCTTCAGGTGAGTTTGTGTGCACATATGTCTGTGAGTGTGTGCGTGTGTGTGTATGTGTGTGCATCCTGCAAAGCATTTTGCAAACAGTTATAAATTATAATGTTATTATCACTGGGTCTGGGTTACTGGGTATGTGTGGTGTTTCACCACCATAATTCCATAACACCACCACCATAACAAAGTGCTGTGAATAATGTGTTATCTAACTTAGGTGTGTATACTAATGAGTAATGCTCTTGTTCTTTCTATTAGAAATGCCTGGAGCAGAATCGCCTCCTGAGGATGAGTCTCTGTCCACCGACCCTGCTAACTGGCCTTCAGTTCTGACTGAGAGAATTCGGACACAACTGGTTTCCAGGGGACCAAGTCAAGTACCATCTGACTTTGTATTCCCTAGAAACGACAGTGACGGAAGAAGTTTCCACCATCAATACTTCAGGAAGTCATTGGTTAGTGGGGAAAATATAACCAGAAGTTGGTTGGTCTATTCCTTAAAAAACAACAGCCTTTTTGTTTCTGTTGTATATTATTTTCCAAGAGGAAAATAAATTTAACAAGTTTGGGACTCTCGGACTGGAAGCATGCAAGCTCATTGCTCACATCACATGACAACAGTTCAGAACACCTAAATTCTATGAAAATCTGGAAAGAACTGGCAGTGAGGATGAGAAAGGGGAGACCATTGACAAGCAGGAGATGGCACTTCTGGAGGCTGAGAAGTTGAGATGGAGAGCGGTGCTGACACGTCTCACTGCTATTGTGCATTCTCTGGCAGTTAGGAATTTGGCACTAAGGGGACATACAGAAAATTGTTCTCACCATCAAATGGCAATTTTCTGAAGAAGTTGAACTGATGGCACAATTTGATCCTATAATGCAAGAGCACATTAACCGTGTCCAAAAAGGGACCTCCAGTCACACCAGCTACCTCGGCCACCACATACAAAACGAACTCATTGATTTGTCGAGCAGCAAGACCATTTCAGCAATGGTGAGCGACATCAAACAATCAAAGTTTTTTTCAATAATTCTAGATGCACTCCAGATATCAGCCACACTGAACAGTTGTCAGTGTGATTCGGGTTGTGTCACTGGAGGGGAAGCCCCATATAAAGGAACATTTCATGGGGTTTTTGAGGCAGAGGAGTCCACTGGTCAACATTTGGCATCTCTGATTCTGAGAGACTGGAGGAGCTAAAAGTTCCTTTCATGGACTGTAGAGGACAATCATACGACAACGGGGCCAACATGAGGGGAAAAAACAAGGGTGTTCAATCCAGGCTCCTAGAAATTAATCCCAGAGCTCTGTTTGTTCCATGTGGGGCTCATTCTCTGAATTTGCTTGTGGCCGATGCTGCTAAGGGATCTATTGATGCCACAAGTTACTTTGGCATCTTGCAGAAGCTTACAACTTGTTTTCAGCCTCCACACAACGATGGGCCATTTTGAAAAAACATGTGAACATCACATTGAAGATGTGGTCTGATACAAGGTGGGAAAGCAAGATCAAGAGTGTGGAGCCCTGAGATATCAGGCAGCTGCAGTGAGAGATGCACTGATCGAGGTGAGGGACCACACCAAAGACTGTAATAAAGGTCGAGGCTCAATCTCTGTCAGATGAGGTTGGGTCATACCGCTTCGCCATTTGTTCAGTGGTGTGGCATGACCTGTTGTGCCAAATTCAGCATGTGAGCAAGCAGATGCAGTCTCCTAGCATGCACGTTGATGTTGCAGGAAATCTCCTAAAAAAAACAGAGAGAGGTCTCCGCAATTACAGGGCAACAGGTTTTGTGGCTGCACAAATGGCAGCCACAGATATCTGTGAACAAATGAATGTGGAGGCTGTGTTAAAACAAAAAACGGCTGAGGTCCACAAAGCGGCACTTCTCCTATGAAGCATCTGATGAGCCCTTGATTGATGCTTTGAAGAAGCTGGAGGTGACATTTTTCAATGCAGTGGTTGATGCTGCAACATCAGCCATTCAGGAAAGATTTTCCACGTTGGAAATTGTGGGAGAGAAGTTTGGGTGCTGACACATTTCCAAAATCTCACATTTGAGGAGCTGACAGAACAATGTGTGAACCTTAGTACTACACTACACTTTAAGGGACAATCTGACTTGGATGGCAGAGAGCTGCACAGGAGCTGAAGAACTTGCCTGACTTGCCATCAAAGACCATATCCTTGCTTGAACTGCTGACATTTATCCATGAAAGGGAGCTCTCTGAAATATATCCAAATTTGTGGACTGCTCTCAGAATTGGTCTTACTCTTCCAGTCACTGTTGCTGAAGCAGAGAGGAGCTTTTCAAAGCTGAAGCTCATCAAATCCTACCTGAGGTCAACTATGTCACAGGAACGCCTTACCGGTCTGGCCATCATCAGTATAAATCATACAATTGCTGAGCAGATTTCATATGATGATTTAATTCATGACTTTGCATCAAGGAAGGTAAGAAGAGTCAGGCTTTAGATGGCAGTTGTGCTGTGGTGCAATTTATTTTGTTTCTTGTTCAAAGTGTAGCATAATAATTACCCTCTCTTAAGTGTCTTATTCTATTTATGTGATAGAGCATTTGTACAATTTAGAAATTTGATTCTCTAGTTTATTTATGGCAGTTGTGCAATTTAATTTGTATTTTTCCTGTTCATAGTATCATAATTACATTCTCTTAAGTGAGTTATTCTATTTACGTGATGAAGGATTTGTAAAATTCAGAAATTTGAGTCTTTGTTTTGGTTCTGAAGTTCCAACAATTAGTCCAATAAAAAGTTATTTTGTGAAAGAGTTATGTCTGTCCTTTATTTTGGGGGGATTCGAATGTGTGTGTGTTGGCGAACAGGGGGGGGGGGCGCTGAAGGTGAGGTTCGCCCAGGGCGTCATGTAAGCTAGGACCGCCACTGGTTATTTCACCAAAATATCGGGTCAATCCCAGAATAGGCACCTGATGTACCTCAATCCCAGATGAAGCACCTGCGTTCAACCTCAATCCCAGAATAGGCACCTTGCAAGGCATTAAATAAAAAAAACCTGATGATTACAAAATTTATTGTTTATACAAAGTTTATTACAAATGTAATAAAGGCAAAGTTATAAAATGTTTAAAGTGGTTTAATGAATAAAGAAAAATTTTAGATATTATAAATTCCTGCAATATGAGCCCGAATGTTTCTGAATCCATCTGAAGCAAATCTATCTTGCCACATAAATTGGTATAGATATAGGTTAGGTTAGGAAAATATCTTCTGATCTTTTCGTATTAGGCACTAACTGACATTCACACTGTCACTGAATGCCTGGTTAGGTTAATTGAATGCCTGGTTAGGTGAACTGTACGCCCTTGATGATTGGTTAGGTTAAGTTGTGATATTTTCGTTAGTTTAAACGAAAATGACGAGAGCAAAAATACATATAATAAACAGTTTCGTAGTCCCAATAATACTAAGTACGTACTGAATAAATTTATTTGAATAAAAATTAAGGTTTATACTCATATTATATTTTAAATTTTTGTCTTTGCTGTCAATTCATTTAATGTATATTTCCTTTAGTTACTCCTATTTAATAAAGCAAACTTTACGATTTCTTTACTTTTATTTTATTTGAAAATTATTCGACAAAACTTTGGGTTTTTATTTCTATTTACTTTGTAACTTTAAATTTGAAATATAGAATAGTTATTTTAAATCAATCTTCTTGAATTTTCCCCATCTACAATTTTTTTAAATTTAATAAGTGTTCATATTTTGGAAACCATTGAAAATGGTTTTTTAAGACTATGATCTGGTTATTTTTGTTACATGTGATAATTATTTTCACAATTCTATCCTCAAAATACTCTTTTCGGGATGTTTTTCGAAACCATGCCCAATTTGTTGAAGTTGGGTGGAGCATTATTAAGTGAAAAGTAAAAACGAATATATAACTAATTTTCTTCAGTATCACTATATCGCATATGATTCGTTCAATATATTTTACAATGGCTTCGAAAGACGAATTACCGTGTGTTTATGCAGTGGCGGATCTACTATGAAACTAATGAAGCTTAAGCTTCAGGGCCCCTAATCCAGGAGGGGCCCTGAAGCAACTTTTTTTTTAATGAGTGAATTTTTCAACAAATCGATGGAGTTTTTTTAAGTGTTTGTTATTAAAATAAGGCTATTTTAGTGATAGAATCATAAGCCAATGGGTTGAAGTACTTAATATTGACCTTAGAATATGCTCTAATACCCATTTCATATGGCCTCAAAATGCCCCTGTAATTGGTCAAATTTCAAAATTTTCTCGGGGGCTTGCAGCGCCCGAACCCCCAGCTGTATGGGCTCGCTGACCTCGCCAGAATCTATTCATAGTCTACATTTTGGCAGCTGGATCCTCGAATCCTTCGTTGGTGCACGGCTTAATAGTTCTATAGCTCAGCCCTTAGGCTAGAGCCAATCGGAACCATAAAAAGACATCTGAATTCTCAATTCAGGCTGCACTCGTCTCGCTGTGCATTTTAACACCAAAAATCAGATTTTCACCTCTTTATCCTAACGAGCCCCCTCTGATGACCTTCTACCTCTCTATTAGAGAATGAACCAATACTTTTTTCCGCGCATACCTAACCGCGCAGTTACCCAGACCTCGTTGCTGGTGGGAAGGGGCTCACTGTATGGCCCATTTTCAAGGACACCACCCCACACCCGTTTTCCGCCATTTGGGTCTCGAGGTCCTTGCAAGGGCAGCAAGGCCCTTTGAACCTTGTTGGATGTTGCCCTATTGTTGCTGGTTGCGAAGGGGCCCCCATAACAGTTCAAGCTTCAGGGTCCCAAAAATGTAGGTCCGCCACTGTGTTTATGCCTCCCTTATTCCTATGGATCCAATGGATTCTTATGTTCCAATTACAGCTGAAAAAATGACAACAATTTTGAAAGCAGCAAAAGTATTAAATATGTAAAAGTTGGTTACCAAACATCCCATTCCATGTATTATAAAAAAGCATTCATTTTTAATACAACTTCACTCTGATTATGCTATCAATAAATTACACTTCATAAATGTCATTTCCAATTCATATTATCAATAACATACAATTATAATTATCAGACAATTTGTGGGCGATAGAAGATACAATTATATCAGTGATACAGTATCATTGGCATTTGGTATGATGTCTCCCACCGAAGAAAATCCTAACGAACACCTAAATCACTAAAATCTGAACCCAACAGGAGACTCAAACCCAGGACCTTTTGATGAACAGCCCGGTATTCTACCAGTATAGGCTACCCTGCTGGTGGGTAAGTAGATACATGATGATGAAGTTATAAAAGAAAGGAATAAAACTGAACGAAACTATTTAGGAGGTCGAGTCCCCAAATTAGCGTTCAGTCACGTCATGATCGCGTAGGACGGCTATGGAACACCTGACCTCTGATCTTTCTGCTATATCTGATTTGGGGCAGAAAAAACCTTGTGGTTTTGAATGCATCAAAAACTCCTTCATCTGTCTACTCGTCACAATCTTCCACACAACTACTCCCTTACCGTCAACAACACACATGTCAGTCCTTCCTCTTCTCTTCACGACAAAAGGAAACGCCAATAATGTTATCTTTCCTGGAAAGATCACATATACTTGCTTTCTAAAACAGCTTCTAAGACGTTAAGTGTGCTGTACCGCCTCCTCCGTTTCGTCATCCCCATGCAGTTGGCTTCTATATATATATATAATATATATATATGGAATGACTTTCACAATTAAACGTGAAATGAATGAATGATGCAAACCCACAGCACAGGGAAAAATAAAAATGATTCTAAGGCCTTTCGTTTATTCAGAAGTACACATCGTCAGGGAATGACTAGTCCCTGACGAGGTGTACTTCTGAATACACGAAAGGCCTTAGAATCATTTTCATTTTTCCCTTTGTGTTTCCATCATATACGAGGGTAATTCAATAAGTATCTGCACTTATTATTTTAGTGATAATATAGTATATACTCGTAATAACGAGCCAAACTGAGATCTATAGGCTTATTTAGGCTAGCAACAGTATAGGTTTATTTAGGCTAGCAACAGTATAGGCTTATTTAGGCTACTCGTAGCTGTCACATATCGTACAAGTAGTGAGCATGGCTGCGCTGCTTTCAATTTGTACTCAGGAAGAACAGAGATCCGTTTTTTGTGGGCAGAGGGTGTGAAAGGAGCTGAAATTCACACGCGTTTGTGCTCAGTATGGGAATAATGCGTACCACGGCGAAGTGAGTACAAGTGGATTCAAATGTTCAAAGAAGGTCGGACATGTGTGACAGATGCTCAGCGCTCAGGACGACCATCAACATCAACCAATGGTGACAAGCAGGAAGAAGCCAGAGCCATGATTTCGATGACAGAAGATTAACAATAAAAGAAATTGCATCTTCATTAGACATTAGTCAAGGGTCAGCCTATTCGATAGTTCATGACATTCTTGGCTTTCACAAGGTTTGAGCAAGATGGGTGCCCAAACAGTTGACAGAAGAGCACAAGCGTAATCGTAAAGACGTCTGCTCTCGTCTTTTGGCGCGGTATCATAATGAAGGTGAAAACTTTTTAGAGCGCATTATCACTGGAGATGAAACCTGGATCCATCACTATGAACCAGAAAGCAAACGACAGAGCATGCAATGGAAGCATCCAATATCTCCCGTTGCAAGGAAGTTCAAAGCGCAGCCGTCAGCAGGTAAAGTTATGTTAACACTGTTTTGGGATACACGAAGCCCTATCCTTCAACATTATCTAGAGCGTGGAACTACAGTAACAAGTGCATCGTATTCTGACATGCTTCGGAATGAGTTAAAGCAAGCAAGTCGCACAAAACGGAGAGGGAGATTGTCGGAAGGTGTTGGTCTGTTACACGACAATGCGCGCCCTCATACCGCTGCACAGACTAGAAAATGCCTTCAAGAACTTACATTTGACGTTCTCGACCATCCAGCCTACAGTCCAGACCTGGCACCTTCGGATTTTTACCTGTTTGGACCACTAAAAGACGCTTTGAGAGGTCAGCGATTCCAAGACGATGATGACCTGAAGGAGGCGGTGCATGACTGGCTACACACACAGCCAAAAACATTATTTTGTGATGACATTAGGAAGCTTGTAGATCGCTGGACTAAGTGTATTGAGAAACAGGGAGACTATGTTGAGAAGTGATGTGTTTATAATCTATCAGATGTGAAAATAAAATTGTGAAAATAAAAAGTGCGGATAGTTATTGAATTACCCTCGTGTGTGTGTGTATATATATATATATATATATAATATATATATATATAATATATCAAAGTAGTGCGTTTGTTTGCTAAAAATTTTGCCCAAATGGAATACATTTGAATAAAAATGAGGGTATTTTCCTGTTATACCGAACCCTAGACTTTTTGCTAGATGCGTACGCCACTTGCCAGATTGCCAAATTTCATTGCCAATTTTTTTTTTTTAATCTGGCAAGTGGCGTCCGAATCTGACAAAAAGTCTGGGGTCCGGGATAATAGGAAAGAACCAAAATGAGGTTTATATTCATATTATATTTTTAATTTTTAGCCTTTGCCGTCAATTTATTTTATGTATATTTTCCATTAGTTACCCCTATTTAATAAAACTAAACTTTGATTTCATCGTTTTTATTGTTTTTGAAAATTATTCAACAAAACTTTGGATTTTTATTTCCATTTACTTCGTAAATTTAGATTTGAAATATAGAATAGTTATTTTAAATTAATCTTCTCGAATTATTTTAATTTAGAATTTCTAAATATTAGGATCCTTATTTTGAAAACCATGAGAAATGGTTTTTCTCAATCGTCAACCATTTTCGCGAGGTCAGGAAGGACTTGACTCATTTAAGTATTTTGTGACTAAGAAATTAAGAGAGTGGTGGAGGGTTAAGACTATGATATGTTATTCTTGTTACATGTTATGGGAGGTAATTATAATTAATTTCACATTCTTCTATCTTCAAAACACTCTTTTCGGGTGTTTTCGAAACCATGCCCAATTTGTTGATGTTGGGTGGAGCATTATTTAGTGAAAAGTGAAACTGACTACAGTATATCACTAATTTTCTTCAATATCACTATACTGCATATGATATCGTTGAATATATTTCACAATGGCTTCGAAAGACGAATTAACGTATGTTTATGCCTCCCTTATTCTTATAGATGATGATGTTCCAATTACAGCTGAAAAAAAATCACAACAATTTTGAAAGCAGCGAGAGTAAGTGTTAAATATGTGAAAATTAGTTTTAAAACATCCAATTCCATGTATTATAAACAAAACATTCATTTTTAATACAACTTCAAACTGATTATGCTATCAATAAATTACACTTCATAAATGTCATTTCCACTTCATATTAAACTGCCCAATAAACAAAAAACATTTTTGCTGCTGATTTAATTCTAAGACCTGTTTCTGGATAATATTGATGTGCTGATTTCAAAAATCACCTTAGATTTTGTCCATCACATCAGGTTTTCGTGCAATGCAATATGCCTATTTTGGGTGATCCATGAAGGGCGCTTATCAAAATTGATGATTTTTGAGACCTGTTAACAGCTGTTTTGCTGTTAAAATTTTATCTGTGGAATATGCAAATCTGTGCATTAAATCTAAAGGTCATGTACAACATATTAAAATCTTGGGTATCTGTGATTTCCCCAGGTGTGAGCGTGACGTCATGATCTGAGAGAGATTTCCCAATGGCGGAGTGAGAGCAGCCGGTTCCGCTAGTGACGTTACTTGTAAACTTTCAGCAGTTGGGTTGCAACATGAGCATTAAAGTTCACTATCTCAACAGTCATCTGGATAAATTTCCAGAAAATCTTGATGTTAGTGAAGAGCAAGGTGAAAGGTTCCACCAAGATACCAAAGTGATGGAAGAACGATACCAAGGAAGATGGGATACCCATATGATGGCTGACTACTGCTGGAGCCTGCAAAGAGATTGTCTTGACGTCTCTCATTCTAGGAAGTCCTATAAGAGAAAATTTATCAGCACTGAAAAGTAAGAAAACAAGAAAAACACAATGTTAAGAAAACTGGTCCCGTGCTTGCTTTAATATGGATTCATTTTTTGCTTATTTAAACACTTTTAATCACTTTGTGTGTCAATATTACCATTGTATATTAAAGTTCACTCCCTGCACAATTGTTTACTTTTCCATGCTGATTCTGAGTATGTAAAAACTTATTTTTTGAAAAGAAAAAAAAATTGGGCATAACCCTGCCAAAATGCGATATCTCCAAAATATCCGTATTTGATTGCTCGAAAACTTGACGTGATAGGCAAAAACTAAGGTGATTTTTGAAATCAGCACACCAAAGTTACCTAAAAACAGGTGTTAGAATTAAATCAGCAAAATTGGTGTTGGG
Source organism: Bathynomus jamesi (assembly GCA_023014485.1). Classification (NCBI taxonomy): domain Eukaryota; kingdom Metazoa; phylum Arthropoda; class Malacostraca; order Isopoda; family Cirolanidae; genus Bathynomus; species Bathynomus jamesi. The sequence goes on from JAJOZX010000667.1 coordinate 920,405, forward strand.
CAGTGTTACCAATAACATAAAATTATAATTATCAGACAATTTGTGGGCGATAGAAGATACAATTGTATCAGTGATACAGTACCATTTGCATTTGGTATGAGCATGTCTCCCACCGAAGAAAACCCTAACAAACACCTAAATCACTTAAATCTGAACCCCGACAGGAAACTCAAACCAAAGACCTTTTCATGAAGAGCCCGGTATTGTACCAGTATGGGCTACCCAGCTGGTGGGAAGTAGATACATGATGATGGTTATAAAAGAAAGGAATAAAACTGAACGAAACTATTTAGGAGGTCGAGTCCCCAAATTAGCGTAGGACGGCTATGGGACACCCGATCTCTGATCCTTCTGCTATATCTGATTGGGGCAAAGAAATCCTTGTGACTTTCAATGCCTCAAAAACTCAGTTCCTTCATCTGTCTACTCGTCACAATCTTCCACACAACTATCCTCTTACCGTCAACAACTTAGTTCTTCCTCTTCTCTTAACATTGTTGGCGTTTCCTTTTGTCGTGATCTTTTCTGGAAAGATCATATATACACTCGCTTTCTAAAACAGCTTCAAAGAGGTTAGGTGTGCTGTACCGCCTCTTCAGTTTCGTCAACCCCATTCAGTTCGCTTCTCTGTACAGGGGTCTTGTTCTCCCCTGTATGGAGTAAGCTTCTCCTGTGTGGGTTGCCTCAACTCACACAGCCGTACTTTACCGGGTGGAATCAAAGGCTTTTCCTCTCATTAATTCCCCGCCTCTTACTGATTGTTTTCAATCTCTCTCTCTTCGCAGCAATGTTGCCTCACTCTCTCTTTACTATCGCTATTGTAACGGACATTGCTCTTCTCATCTCTCTAACTGCATGCCTCCTCCTTTAAGGAGAGCACGCAGTACCAGACTTTCCACATTCTCTCGTTTCTTTTCTGTTTAACTCTCTAACGTTAATCGTTATTTTCAATCTTTCATCTACTCAACCGATCAACTCTGGAACAATATTCCTTATTCCATCTTTACTCCATGTCTATGACCTCCTATCTTTCAAACGCAGTGTCTAGGCATCTCGAAAGCCTTGGACCTTACTTTTGGCTCTCTTCTTCTATGGGAGGGGCGCTTTTCCGGGCATATGCCCTTGGCCCCTCCTTCCTGCATTAAAAAAAGCACTCTGCCTATAAATTATGGATAATATATGGAGAATAATTATAATATTATCAGTGAACATACAGCAACTGTAAAAGTTACTTTTACAAACTCAATTCACTAACAAAAACCTCATAAGAGGATTGTTACTGTCCTTCACCATTTGAGGACGAGGGACATATTTGTCCTAACTGAAATAATAATATAAATTGTACAATGATGTAACGTTTCGACGAATATGTCTAGATGTGGTTCCCAACCTGGGGTCCCCGGACCCCTGGGGGTCCGTGAGCTTTCAATATTTCGAGAGGCTCCAATGGAAATCGTACATTTACCCACGATAAGGGCGCTCAGGCTAAAATTTCAAGTTCCCTTGCTCTTGGCTGGAATTATTAATACTTTTTTAATACGCTGTATCTTAATTGCATACTCACTTATAATTATATGTCCTTTATTTGATAGTGAAAAATGAGAAAACGAGTTAATTATTAGTTAATAAAAACAGTTTGTTTGGTAGACGGAATCTTTCAAAAACATGGGGTCCGTGGGAAAAAATAAAAATAAAAGGGGTCCTTTGTGGTGAAAAGGTTGGGAACCACTGGTCTAGATGTTTATATAGATGTTGTTTAGTTGTGGGAAAAGGAACCCAAAATGGTTCATTTAAGCGGCTACAATTATTAATATATCTAATTTGGAATAACAATAAAACTTACACTTTATAGTTAAAAGAAACATATACCGGTCGTCAAAGGGTTAAGAGTAAATAAATGTCCAATCCAAAAGGACTGTGGAATATTTTGAAGGCTTTAACACCAAGAACGAAAAGACAAATCCCTTATCTTCGCTACCACAGAACAAAATTTTCTTCAGTGATACCAAAACTATAGCTAATTTATTAAACAATTCCCCTTAAAAAGTAGGAAGCAATACGACGGCCTACTTCAGACACTCTCTACCACCAATATATGATGCCACAACCCACACCAAAAGTTCTTTTTCGATACATTTGATTTTACCACTTTTTAATTATACTATTTTTAAACTTTTCTCATTTTTCATTTGTAATGACAGAAATTAATCGAATCTTATTATTAATCACTGTAAGTAATTATGCTTTTATTTTTGCTAATTAAACCAAAACTATGAATATTGTAAATTTTCTTTCATTAATGAATTTTGTTATTTTGACTGAAAGGTCTGTCTATCTCCCATAAAATGTCTGATAATTTTAATTGTATGTTATTGATAATATGAACTAGAAATGACAAGAATGATAGGAAAATGTGAAAGTGATTACCACCCATAACACGTAAAACGAACAATCAAATCATAGTATTAAAAAACCACTTTTAAAACATGGTTTTCAAAAAATGAATAGCTAATAAATTTAGAATAATAAATTAAAATAATTCAAGAAGAGTGATTTAAAATAACTATTCTATTTTTCAAATCTAAATTTACAAAGTAAATAGAAATAAAACCCAAAGTTTTGTCGAATAATTTTCAAATAAAATAAAAATAAAAAAATCGTAAAGTTTATTTTATTAAGTAGGGATAACTAAATGAAAATATACATAAAATGAATTGATGGCAAAGGATAAAAATTTAAAATATAATATGAGTGTAAGCCTCATTTTTTATTGAAATAAATGTATTCCATTTGTACAACACAATTTTTAACAAACAAACGCATTACTTCGACATTATATATATATATACACATTTTAACTGCAAACAACACGCAGTATAATTAATGTAAAGAACGATGCTTGTGTAGAAGAGTGTTCCGCATGTACGACTTGGAAGGTGCCCCGTCAGGGCATTTGATTCCGCTCGTATGTAGGAGAATTACGACTTCTAATTGATCGAAGACCTTGGTGTAGTGGATAGCATATCCGACCGGCAATTGGATGATCCCGGGTTCGATTCCTGGGAGGTACCTCATTTTTCATTTGCTCTTTCTCCTTCCTCATCTTGTGCGGAACGCTCTTCTACACAAGCGTCGTTCTTTACACATATATATACTGTACAGGGTGGGCCGTAAGTTTCCATACATAGGAAAATTTAAATTATGGTCTTCACGTGCGTCGGTATTTGGATCAGCAGTTTCCGGATGCTTGGATTGGTCGGCGTGGTCCTGTGGAGTGGCCTCCCAGATCCCCAGATCTCACCCCCCTTGATTTCTATCTTTGGGGGCACTTGAAGGCCATGGTGTATCAGGAAAAGATACGAGACATAAATCATCTAAAGGAACGTATCACCAACGCCATTACAAGCATAACGTCAACTGTGCTAATGCGTGTTCATCAACAGTGGGGAACACGTATTGAAATGTGTTTTCAAAACAATGGCAACCATGTAGAGCATATTATATAAATAAAAATGGTTGTCCATAAAAAAATGTTTATTTTTCCTATGTATGGAAACTTACGGCCCACCCTGTATATATATATGTATATATATAATAAATAAAGAGTTCGAGACTATATATAGGTCACAAAAATCTCTCTCTCTCTCTCTCTATATATATATATATATGTGTGTGTAATAAATATAGAAATAAAAATTGTGGGAGGAGCATACAAATTTGTAAGGAAAACTACCAATTTTAGCACTTTGCCCTTCTTGTCTAAATCCTTCTGAATGAATTTAAAAACAGGATCTTTCGTGAAATAATTTTCATATATATACATACCGAGTGTCCCATTCGAAATGAAACAACTTTGAAACTCTATAATTTTTAAAGTATTAATGTGAGAATGTGGAAACTTTGCCAGTTACTACACTATATGCATAAGTTTTTGTCATAATGTTTTTTGTTTGTTTCATATTGAATTATGTTTACCCCACAAGAAAAAGCGAAATGTGTGTTATGGATGGATCAGTTGAAGTCCCTTACTCTGGTGCAACGGCGATTTCGTACAACCTTTCACAAGGAACCACCCACCAGAAGAGACCTATATGCATGGACCAAGAAATTTAAGGAGAGTGGCAGTATTCTAAAGGAACACTCTGGAGGGCGAACAAGATCAGATGATGATGTTGAACGAATACGCGGCGCCTTTGGTAATAGCCCGAGAAAGTCCATCCGTCGTGCCAGTGTCGAACTGCAGATTTCTCGTTCAACTGTGCATCACAGAAGCGGTGGACTCTGTAATCCCTGAGATGCTAGGCAACGTGTGGAGAGAAATTGAGTACCGTTGCGACCTGGTCCGTGCTACAAATAGTGCACATATTGAATGCATACAAAAAAAACTTTAATGTATCTAAATTTTATAATTCACATATATCATATGAAACTTTATGACATTCACTATTTACTGTGTGAATATTACTTGTTTGCATCATTCAATAAAAAATTATAAGGTTTCAAAGTTGTTTCATTTCGAATGGTACACCCGGTATATAACAACTGAAATTTCTCGGTCTTAAACTTCATATTGTTGTCTTCCGTCCACTTGTAGATTCTGTTTATGTCGGTTTGTAGAGATCCTATATCCTCTGGGCTGGGTTTCTTATTTTTCTACTGATCTTTCTGTCATCCGCAAAGGATGACAGCACAGTAACATCCTTTGCGGATGACAGAAAGATCAGTAGAAAAATAAGAAACCCAGAGGATATAGGATCTCTACAAACCGACATAAACAGAATCAACAAGTGGACGGAAGACAACAATATGAAGTTTAAGACCGTGAAATTTCAGCTGTTACGGTACGGAAAAAAAGACCTAAAATCAATGGAATATTATACCCCAAATGGACAGGAAATTCAGAGAAATTGCAGAGCAAAAGATCTAGGGGTTGTAATGACAGAGGATGCGAAATTTGAAACACAAAATAAGATAGCAGTAAACAAAGCAAAGGGAAAAACGGGACAGATATTGAGAACCTTTAACCGAAGGGATAGGAATGTAATGATTCTTCTACTGAAAACCCTGATCATACCCAAATTGGAATATGGGAATACATTCCCATATAAAAAAGAAGATATTAGACAGCTGGAAGGGATCCAGAGAAGCTTCACAGCCAAGATCAACGGGTGCAAAGAACTAAATTACTGGGAACGGTTACGCGAACTAGACCTATATTCACTGGAAAGGAGAAGAGAGAGATACACCATTATTTACACTTGGAAAATAATGGAGAAACTAGTCCCTAATCTTAATCAAACCCTATAACTCCCCAAACATCGGTGGAAAGTAGAAACGGTAGACTGTGTCGTATTCCCAAACTGAAGGCGAGACAGGGAACATCCTTAACCCTGAAAGAAAATAGTTTTGTGGTGAAAGGACCAAAACTGTTTAATCAGCTGCCCAAAGACCTAAGAAACATGAAGGGAGTTGCAGTGGACATCTTCAAAAGAAGACTAGACGCCTGGCTCAGAACAATCCCCAATGAGCAGGGCGTACCTGGCTATGTGAGGTGGAGAGCATATATATATATATATATATATATATATATATATATATATATATATATATACACACAGAGAGAGAGAGAGAGAGAGAGAGAGAATGGTATATACGTATACTTTACCTTCGGAAATTATTTACACGTTTTAGCGTCAAAAACTATAACTTTATTATTATTAAAACGATATTACAACTGATAAATGTCATTAATAGATATAACCAAATGCAAAATATGTTTTTATATTCATTTCTTTGTAAAAATTCGTGGTACTTTCCTGTTATCCCGGACCCCAGATTTCTTGCCACATTCGGACGCCACTTGCCGGATTGGCAAATTTCATTAACAATTTTTTTTTTTTAATCTGGCAAGTGGCGTCCGAATCTGACAAAAAGTCTGGGGTCCGGGATAATAGGAAAGAACCAAAATGAGGTTTATATTCATATTATATTTTTAATTTTTAGCCTTTGCCGTCAATTTATTTTATGTATATTTTCCTTTAGTTACCCCTATTTAATAAAACTAAACTTTGATTTCATCGTTTTTATTGTTTTTGAAAATTATTCAACAAAACTTTGGGTTTTTATTTCTATTTACTTCGTAAATTTAGATTTGAAATATAGAATAGTTATTTTAAATTAATCTTCTCGAATTATTTTAACTTAGAATTTCTAAATATTAGGATCCTTGTTTTGAAAACCATGAGAAATGGTTTTTTTCAATCGTCAACCATTTTCGCGAGGTCAGGAAGGACTCGACTCATTTAAATATTTTGTGTGACCAAGAAATTAAGAGAGTGGTGGAGGGTTAAGACTATGATGTGGTTATTCTTGTTACATGTTATGGGAGGTAATTATAATTAATTTCACATTCTTCTATCTTCAAAACTCTTTTCGGGTGTTTTCGAAACCATGCCCAATTTGTTGATGTTGGGTGGAGCATTATTTAGTGAAAAGTGAAACTGACTACAGTATATCACTAATTTTCTTCACTATCACTATACTGCATATGATATCGTTGAATATATTTCACAATGGCTTCGAAAGACGAATTAACGTATGTTTATGCCTCCCTTATTCTTATAGATGATGATGTTCCAATTACAGCTGAAAAAAAATCGCAACAATTTTGAAAGCAGCGGGAGTAGTGTTAAATATGTGAAAATTAGTTTTAAAACATCCAATTCCATGTATTATAAACAAAACATTCATTTTTAATACAACTTCAAACTGATTATGCTATCAATATGCTATCAAGAAGGGAGTGGCAAGAGCCAAGGCGCAGGCGATGGATGAAGTATATAAAGAGTTGGAGACACCGGCGGGAGAGAGAAAGATCCTTAGAATAGCGAAGGCTAGGGATAAGGCGAGTAAAGATTTTACTCAAATTAAACAGGTAAAGGATGGTCAGGGAGTGGTCTTAAAGGATCAGGATAAAATCATGGATAGATGGAAGAGTTATTTTGAACATCTGTTAAATGAGGAAAACCCAAGGGTTATTTTTGAAGATGGTGTCCCAAATCAAGGGTTAACTTCAGGAGTGAGTAGGGAGGAGGTGAAGGTGGCGTTGAAAGGAATGAAGAAGGGGAAGGCATTGGGACCGGATGGGATACCAGTGGAGGCGTGGAATTGTTTGGGAGATGAGGGCATAGATCTATTGTGGGATCTGATGCAGAAGATATATGAACAAGAGGAAATGCCGGAGGAGTGGGGGGATAGTACACTCGTACCTATCTACAAAGAGAAGGGGGACATCCAGGATTGTGGAAATTATAGGGGAATAAAGCTTATGTCACACACGATGAAGGTTTGGGAAAGGATTATAGAGAAAAGGTTAAGAGAAGAGACAACCGTGGGGGAAGAGCAGTTGGGTTTTATGCCAGGTAGGGAACAACTGATGCGATTTTTGCACTGAGGCAGTTGATGGAGAAACACCGGGAGCGACAAAAGGGACTGCACATGGTTTTCATCGACCTAGAGAAACCATATGATAGAGTGCCACGCCAGGAGGTTTGGAGGTGTATGAGAGAGAAAGGTGTGCCGGAGAAGTACGTTAGGTTGGTGCAAAGTATGTATGAAGGAGCAAGGACCCAGGTTAGGAGTAGTGTAGGTGTAACGGAATGGTTCCCCGTGAGGGTTGGTCTACATCAGGGATCTTCTTTGAGCCCGTACCTTTTTGTTTTGATTATGGATGTGTTGGCCCAGGGGATAAAAGATCAATCCCTTGGTGTATGCTCTTTGCAGACGATATTGTTCTGTGCAGCAACAGGAGAGAAGTAGTAGAAAGAAAATTGGAGGAATGGAGGAGGGCTTTTGAAGACAGAGGGTTGAAAATCAGCAGAAAGAAAACGGAGTACCTGAGGTTCTACGAAAATCAAGACTCAGAAATTAGTTTTAGAGGGAGCGAGGTTAAAGAGAGTAAGTAAGTTTACGTACTTGGGATCGACAGTGGCTGAGGACGGTGAGCTGGACACAGAAATAACACACAGAGTGCAATCTGGTTGGAAAAATTGGAAGAAAGTTTCAGGGGTGTTGTGTGACCGAAGAATAGGCGCAAGGGTTAAGGGAAAGGTGTATAAGACTGTGGTAAGACCGGCTATGATGTACGGGGCTGAGTCTTGGGCTATAAAGAAAGATCATGAGAAAAGACTAGATGTAACGGAGATGAGAATGCTGAGATGGATGTGCGGAGTGACAAGGTTGGATAGAGTAAGGAATGAAAGGATAAGGGGCACAACAAAGGTTGGAGAAATCTCGAGGAAGATACAAGAAAGTAGACTGAAATGGTATGGACATATGATGAGAGGGGACGAAGATTATGTGGGTAAGAGAACGATGAATATGGAGGTGCATGGCAGGAGAAAGAGAGGCAGACCGAAGCGAAGGTGGATGGAGAAGGTGAGGGACGATTTGAGGGAGAAGGGTTTGTCGGAGGAAGAAGCCCAGGACCGGGCTGTGTGGAGGAGGCTGGTCAGAAACGCCGACCCCGCATAGAGGCGGGAACGGGCGAAGAGAAAGAAGAAGATTACACTGCCCAATAAAAAAAAAATGTTTGCTGCTGATTTAATTCTAAGACCTTTTTCTGGATAATATTGATGTGCTGATTTCAAAAATCACCTTAGATTTTGTCCATCACATCAGGTTTTCGTGCAATGCAATATGCCTATTTTGGGTGATCCATGAAGGGCGCTTATGAAAATTGATGATTTTTGAGACCTGTTAACAGCTGTTTTGCTGTTAAAATTTTATCTGTGGAATACGCAAATCTGTGCATTAAATCTAAAGGTCATGTACAACATATTAAAATCTTGGGTATCTGTGATTTCCCCAGGTGTGAGCGTGACGTCATGATCTGAGAGAGATTTCCCATTGGCGGAGTGAGAGCAGCCGGTTCCGCTAGTGACGTTACTTGTAAACTTTCAGCAGTTGGGTTGCAACATGAGCATTAAAGTTCACTATCTCAACAGTCATCTGGATAAATTTCCAGAAAATCTTGATGTTAGTGAAGAGCAAGGTGAAAGGTTCCACCAAGATACCAAAGTGATGGAAGAACGATACCAAGGAAGATATGGAACGATATGGAAAGATCATATATACACTCGCTTTCTAAAACAGCTTCAAAGAGGTTAGGTGTGCTGTACCGCCTCTTCGGTTTCGTCACCATTCAGTTCGCTTCTCTGTACAGGGGTCTTGTTCTCCCCTGTATGGAGTAAGCTTCTCCTGTGTGGGTTGCCTCAACTCACACAGCCGTACTTTACCGGGTGGAATCAAAGGCTTTTCCTCTCATTAATTCCCCGCCTCTTACTGATTGTTTTCAATCTCTCTCTCTTCGCAGCAATGTTGCCTCACTCTCTCTTTACTATCGCTATTGTAACGGACATTGCTCTTCTCATCTCTCTAACTGCATGCCTCCTCCTTTAAGGAGAGCACGCAGTACCAGACTTTCCACATTCTCTCGTTTCTTTTCTGTTTAACTCTCTAACGTTAATCGTTATTTTCAATCTTTCATCTACTCAACCGATCAACTCTGGAACAATATTCCTTATCCATCTTTACTCCATGTCTATGACCTCCTATCTTTCAAACGCAGTGTCTAGGCATCTCGAAAGCCTTGGACCTTACTTTTGGCTCTCTTCTTCTATGGGAGGGCGCTTTTCCGGGCATATGCCCTTGGCCCCTCCTTCCTGCATTAAAAAAAGCACTCTGCCTATAAATTATGGATAATATATGGAGAATAATTATAATATTATCAGTGAACATACAGCAACTGTAAAAGTTACTTTTACAAACTCAATTCACTAACAAAAACCTCATAAGAGGATTGTTACTGTCCTTCACCATTTGAGACGAGGGACATATTTGTCCTAACTGAAATAATAATATAAATTGTACAATGATGTAACGTTTCGACGAATATTTCTAGATGTGGTTCCCAACCTGGGTCCCCGGACCCCTGGGGGTCCGTGAGCTTTCAATATTTCGAGAGGCTCCAATGGAAATCGTACATTTACCCGATAAGGGCGCTCAGGCTAAAATTTCAAGTTCCCTTGCTCTTGGCTGGAATTATTAATACTTTTTTACGCTGTATCTTAATTGCATACTCACTTATAATTATATCTCCTTTATTTGATAGTGAAAAATGAGAAAAACGAGTTAATTATTAGTTAATAAAAACAGTTTGTTTGGTAGACGGAATCTTTCAAAAACATGGGGTCCGTGGGAAAAAATAAAAACAAAAGGGGTCCTTTGTGGTGAAAAGGTTGGGAACCACTGGTCTAGATGTTTATATAGATGTTGTTTAGTTGTGGGAAAAGGAACCCAAAATGGTTCATTTAAGCGGCTACAATTATTAATATATCTAATTTGGAATAACAATAAAACTTACACTTTATAGTTAAAAGAAACATATACCGGTCGTCAAAGGGTTAAGAGTAAATAAATGTCCAATCCAAAAGGACTGTGGAATATTTTGAAGGCTTTAACACAAGAACGAAAAGACAAATCCCTTATCTTCGCTACCACAGAACAAAATTTTCTTCAGTGATACCAAAACTATAGCTAATTTATTAAACAATTCCACTTAAAAAGTAGGAAGCAATACGACGGCCTACTTCAGACACTCTCTACCACCAATATATGATGCCACAACCCACACCAAAAGTTCTTTTTCGATACATTTGATTTTACCACTTTTTAATTACTATTTTTAAACTTTTCTCATTTTTCATTTGTAATGACAGAAATTAATCGAATCTTATTATTAATCACTGTAAGTAATTATGCTTTTATTTTTGCTAATTAAACCAAAACTATGAATATTGTAAATTTTCTTTCATTAATGAATTTTGTTATTTTGACTGAAAGGTCTGTCTATCTCCCATAAAAGTCTGATAATTTTAATTGTATGTTATTGATAATATGAACTAGAAATGACAAGAATGATAGGAAAATGTGAAAGTGATTACCACCCATAACACGTAAAACGAACAATCAAATCATAGTATTAAAAAACCACTTTTCATGGTTTTCAAAATATAAATACCTAATAAATTTAGAATAATCAAAGTTGAAATAATTGAAGAAGTGATTTAAAATAACTATTCTATTTTTCAAATCTAAATTTACAAAGTAAATAGAAATAAAAACCCAAAGTTTTGTCGAATAATTTTCAAATAAAATAAAAGTAAAAAAATCGTAAAGTTTATTTTATTAAATAGGGATAACTAAAGGAAAATATACATAAAATGAATTGATGGCAAAGGATAAAAATTTAAAATATAATATGAGTGTAAGCCTCACTTTTTATTGAAATAAATGTATTCCATTTGTACAACACAATTTTTAACAAACAAACGCATTACTTCGACATTATATATATATATACACATTTTAACTGCAAACAACACGCAGTATAATTAATGTAAAGAACGATGCTTGTGTAGAAGAGCGTTCCGCATGTACGACTTGGAAGGTGCCCCGTCAGGGCATTTGATTCCGCTCGTATGTAGGAGAATTACGACTTCTGATTGATCGAAGACCTTGGTGTAGTGGATAGCATATCCGACCGGCAATTGGATGATCCCGAGTTCGATTCCTGGGAGGTACCTCATTTTTCATTTGCTCGTTCTCCCTCCTCATTTTGTGCGGAATGCTCTTCTATACAAGCGTCGTTCTTTACATTAATTATACTGCGTGTTGTTTGCAGTTAAATGTATATATGTACGGCATGCGAAGGTGCCCCCTCAGGTCATTTGATTCCCCTCGTATGTAGGAGAATTACGACTTCTGATTGATCGAAGACCTTGGTGTAGTGGATACCATATCCGTCCGGCAGTTGGATGATCCCGGGTTCGATTCCTGGGAGGTACCTCATTTTTCATTTGCTCGTTTCTCCTCCTCATTTTGTGCGGAACGCTCTTCTACACAAGCGTCGTTCTTTACACACATATATATATATATATATATATATGTGTGTGTGTGTACATTCAACTGCAAAGAACACGCAGTATAAATAACGTAAAGAACGACGCTTGTATAGGAGATATTCCGCGCAAGACGAGAGAGAGAGAACGGAACAAATGAAAAAATGAGGTAACCACCTGGGAATCGAACCCGGGATCTTCCGATTGCCGGTCAGACGCGATACCATTACACCATGCACCTCACTCTTCCAAATGCCGTAATTCTTCTACATACTCGCAGAAACCAATGCCCCAAGGGGGCACCTCCCGCATGCCGTAACATTATATACATTCAACTGCAAAGAACACGCAGTATAAATAACGTAAAGAACGACGCTTGTATAGGAGATATTCCGCGCAAGACGAGAGAGAGAGAACGGAACAAATGAAAAAGGTTAACCACCTGGGAATCGAACCCGGGATCTTCCGATTGCCGGTCAGACGCGATACCATTACACCATGGATCTCACTCTTCCAAATGCCGTAATTCTTCTACATACTCGCAGAGTTCGAGACTATATATAGGTCACAAAAATCTCTCTCTCTCTCTCTCTCTATATATATATATATATATGTGTGTAATAAATACAGAAATAAAAATTGTGGGAGGAGCATACAAATTTGTAAGGAAAACTACGAATTTTAGCATTTTGCCCTTCTTGTCTAAATCCTTCTGAATGAATTTAAAACAACAGGATCTTTCGTGAAATAATTTTCATATATATACATACCGAGTGTCCCATTCGAAATGAAACAACTTTGAAACTCTATAATTTTTAAAGTATTAATGTGAGAATGTGGAAACTTTGCCAGTTACTACACTATATGCATAAGTTTTTGTCATAATGTTTTTTGTTTGTTTCATATTGAATTATGTTTACCCCACAAGAAAAAGCGAAATGTGTGTTATGGATGGATCAGTTGAAGTCCCTTACTCTGGTGCAACGGCGATTTCGTACAACCTTTCACAAGGAACCACCCAGTGGCGGTTCCTCATATGGGCAATATGGGCAGCCGCACAGGGCGGCATTGTGGAGGGGCGGCATGAGCGCCTGCAAAAAAAATAAAAATAAAAATAAATAATAAATAAATAAAGAAATAAATAAAAATAAAAAATAAAATAAAAAATAATAAAAGATCAATAAATATATTTTTATTAATAAAAAACCATCTATTGCATTTTCCATAAACCTTCCCATAAAAGACCTAAACAATGCAAAATGCTTCCAGATTAATATTATTGGGAATAAAGGCCCATACTTTAACATATGTAATGTTATTTTTCTGGGTTTGGTTAAATAGTGAAATGTATATTATTTATTACAGAACGAATCTTCACACTAAGCCACTAAGGTCTGTCAAATAACCGCAAATGGATAAGAAGAGGTCAAAGCTATCAGGTGCTCAGTTTAGAAAAAAGAGGAAAGAAGAAGAGGAGAAACGAGCAAAAGATAAAGGTATAGAGCTATGTCATCTACTCTTCACTGCTATATTGCACTGCTATTTTGTGATATAGCTTTCTGAGTCATTTGAAGTGGACTATTATGTATATAATTAGCCATTAACCAAGGAGGTTGTATATTCATTTGTTTCCTATTCTAAAAGTTTAATAAATGTGCTTAATAACATGTTAAATTAATTGTACTAGCCTATTCATGCATTGGTCTGTTATGTTCTATTTACTATTTGCAGGGGCACTTTTGAAATATTTTGGAACACCCTCTGCCACTAGCCAGGATGAGAAGCCGTCTACTTCTGCCATTATTGAGGCTGAGGAGCCATCTACCTCCTCAGCCTCACATATGTCTCCACAAATGCAGTCTGATCCTGAGGATGAAGACCCATTTGCTTCTACTTCTCCCCGGCAGGACTCTTCAGGTGAGTTTGTGTGCACATATGTCTGTAAGTGTGTGCGTGTGCGTGTGTGTGTATGTGTATGTGTGGTGCATCCCTGCAAGCATTTTGCAAACAGTTATAAATTATAATGTTAAATCACTGGGTCTGGGTTACTGGGTATGTGTGGTGTTTCACCACCATAATTCCATAACACCACCACCATAACAAAGTGCTGTGAATAATGTGTTATCTAACTTAGGTGTGTATACTAATGAGTAATGCTCTGTTCTTTCTATTAGAAATGCCTGGAGCAGAATCGCCTCCTGAGGATGAGTCTCTGTCCACCGACCCTGCTAACTGGCCTTCAGTTCTGACTGAGAGAATTCGGACACAACTGGTTTCCAGGGGACCAAGTCAAGTACCATCTGCTTTATTCCCTAGAAACGACAGTGACGGAAGAAGTTTCCACCATCAATACTTCAGGAAGTCATTGGTTAGTGGGAAAATATAACCAGAAGTTGGTTGGTCTATTCCTTAAAAAACAACAGCCTTTTCTGTTTCTGTTGTACATTATTTTCCAAGAGGAAAATAAATTTAACAAGTTTGGGACTCTCGGACTGGAAGCATGCAAGCTCATTGCTCACATCACATGACAACAGTTCAGAACACCTAAATTCTATGAAAATCTGGAAAGAACTGGCAGTGAGGATGAGAAAGGGGGAGACCATTGACAAGCAGGAGATGGCACTTCTGGAGGCTGAGAAGTTGAGATGGAGAGCGGTGCTGACACGTCTCACTGCTATTGTGCATTCTCTGGCAGTTAGGAATTTGGCACTAAGGGGACATACAGAAAAATTGTTCTCACCATCAAATGGCAATTTTCTGAAAGAAGTTGAACTGATGGCACAATTTGATCCTATAATGCAAGAGCACATTAACCGTGTCCAAAAAGGGACCTCCAGTCACACCAGCTACCTCGGCCACCACATACAAAACGAACTCATTGATTTGTCGAGCAGCAAGACCATTTCAGCAATGGTGAGCGACATCAAACAATCAAAGTTTTTTTCAATAATTCTAGATTGCACTCCAGATATCAGCCACACTGAACAGTTGTCAGTTGTGATTCGGGTTGTGTCACTGGAGGGGAAGCCCCATATAAAGGAACATTTCATGGGGTTTTTGGAGGCAGAGGAGTCCACTGGTCAACATTTGGCATCTCTGATTCTGAAGAGACTGGAGGAGCTAAAAGTTCCTTTCATGGACTGTAGAGGACAATCATACGACAACGGGGCCAACATGAGGGGAAAAAACAAGGGTGTTCAATCCAGGCTCCTAGAAATTAATCCCAGAGCTCTGTTTGTTCCATGTGGGGCTCATTCTCTGAATTTGCTTGTGGCCGATGCTGCTAAGGGATCTATTGATGCCACAAGTTACTTTGGCATCTTGCAGAAGCTTTACAACTTGTTTTCAGCCTCCACACAACGATGGGCCATTTTGAAAAAACATGTGAACATCACATTGAAGATGTGGTCTGATACAAGGTGGGAAAGCAAGATCAAGAGTGTGGAGCCCCTGAGATATCAGGCAGCTGCAGTGAGAGATGCACTGATCGAGGTGAGGGACCACACCAAAGACTCTGTAATAAAGGTCGAGGCTCAATCTCTGTCAGAGGAGGTTGGGTCATACCGCTTCGCCATTTGTTCAGTGGTGTGGCATGACCTGTTGTGCCAAATTCAGCATGTGAGCAAGCAGATGCAGTCTCCTAGCATGCACGTTGATGTTGCAGTAAATCTCCTAAAAAAACAGAGAGAGGTCTCCGCAATTACAGGGCAACAGGTTTTGTGGCTGCACAAATGGCAGCCACAGATATCTGTGAACAAATGAATGTGGAGGCTGTGTTAAAACAAAAACGGCTGAGGTCCACAAAGCGGCACTTCTCCTATGAAGCATCTGATGAGCCCTTGATTGATGCTTTGAAGAAGCTGGAGGTGACATTTTTCAATGCAGTGGTTGATGCTGCAACATCAGCCATTCAGGAAAGATTTTCCACGTTGGAAATTGTGGGAGAGAAGTTTGGAGTGCTGACACATTTCCAAAATCTCACATTTGAGGAGCTGACAGAACAATGTGTGAACCTTAGTACTACACTACACTTTAAGGGACAATCTGACTTGGATGGCAGAGAGCTTGCACAGGAGCTGAAGAACTTGCCTGACTTGCCATCAAAGACCATATCCTTGCTTGAACTGCTGACATTTATCCATGAAAGGGAGCTCTCTGAAATATATCCAAATTTGTGGACTGCTCTCAGAATTGGTCTTACTCTTCCAGTCACTGTTGCTGAAGCAGAGAGGAGCTTTTCAAAGCTGAAGCTCATCAAATCCTACCTGAGGTCAACTATGTCACAGGAACGCCTTACCGGTCTGGCCATCATCAGTATAAATCATACAATTGCTGAGCAGATTTCATATGATGATTTAATTCATGACTTTGCATCAAGGAAGGTAAGAAGAGTCAGGCTTTAGATGGCAGTTGTGCTGTGGTGCAATTTATTTTGTTTCTTGTTCAAAGTGTAGCATAATAATTACCCTCTCTTAAGTGTCTTATTCTATTTATGTGATAGAGCATTTGTACAATTTAGAAATTTGATTCTCTAGTTTATTTATGGCAGTTGTGCAATTTAATTTGTATTTTTCCTGTTCATAGTATCATAATTACATTCTCTTAAGTGAGTTATTCTATTTACGTGATGAAGGATTTGTAAAATTCAGAAATTTGAGTCTTTGTTTTGGTTCTGAAGTTCCAACAATTAGTCCAATAAAAAGTTATTTTGTGAAAGAGTTATGTCTGTCCTTTATTTTGGGGGGATTCGAATGTGTGTGTGTTGGCGAACAGGGGGGGGGGCGCTGAAGGTGAGGTTCGCCCAGGGCGTCATGTAAGCTAGGACCGCCACTGGAACCACCCACCAGAAGAGACCTATATGCATGGACCAAGAAATTTAAGGAGACTGGCAGTATTCTAAAGGAACACTCTGGAGGGCGAACAAGATCAGATGATGATGTTGAACGAATACGCGGCGCCTTTGGTAATAGCCCGAGAAAGTCCATCCGTCGTGCCATGTCGAACTGCAGATTTCTCGTTCAACTGTGCATCACAGAAGCGGTGACTCTGTAACCCCTGAGATGCTAGGCAACGTGTGGAGAAATTGAGTACCGTTGCGACCTGGTCCGTGCTACAAATAGTGCACATATTGAATGCATACAATAAAAAACTTTAATGTATCTAAATTTTTATAATTCACATATCATATGAAACTTTATGACATTCACTATTTACTGTGTGAATATTACTGTTTGCATCATTCAATAAAAATTATAAGGTTTCAAAGTTGTTTCATTTCGAATGGTACACCCGGTATATAACAACTGAAATTTCTCGGTCTTAAACTTCATATGTTGTAATAAAAAATTTAAGGTTTCAAAGTTGTTCCATTTCGAATGGTACACCCGGTATATAACAGCTGAAATTTCTCGGTCTTAAACTTCATATTGTTGTCTTCCGTCCACTTGTAGATTCTGTTTATGTCGGTTTGTAGAGATCCTATATCCTCTGGGCTGGGTTTCTTATTTTTCTACTGATCTTTCTGTCATCCGCAAAGGATGACAGCACAGTAACATCCTTTGCGGATGACAGAAAGATCAGTAGAAAAATAAGAAACCCAGAGGATATAGGATCTCTACAAACCGACATAAACAGAATCAACAAGTGGACGGAAGACAACAATATGAAGTTTAAGACCGTGAAATTTCAGCTGTTACGGTACGGAAAAAAAGACCTAAAATCAATGGAATATTATACCCAAATGGACAGGAAATTCAGAGAAATTGCAGAGCAAAAGATCTAGGGTTGTAATGACAGAGGATGCGAAATTTGAAACACAAAATAAGATAGCAGTAAACAAAGCAAAGGGAAAAACGGGACAGATATTGAGAACCTTTAACCGAAGGGATAGGAATGTAATGATTCTTCTACTGAAAACCCTGATCATACCCAAATTGGAATATGGGAATACATTCCCATATAAAAAAGAAGATATTAGACAGCTGGAAGGGATCCAGAGAAGCTTCACAGCCAAGATCAACGGGTGCAAAGAACTAAATTACTGGGAACGGTTACGCGAACTAGACCTATATTCACTGGAAAGGAGGAAGAGAGATACACCATTATTTACACTTGGAAAATAATGGAGAAACTAGTCCCTAATCTTACTCTAAACCCTATAACTCCCCAAACATCGGTGGAAAGTAGAAACGGTAGACTGTGTCGTATTCCCAAACTGAAGGCGAGACAGGGAACATCCTTAACCCTGAAAGAAAATAGTTTTGTGGTGAAAGGACCAAAACTGTTTAATCAGCTGCCCAAAGACCTAAGAAACATGAAGGGAGTTGCAGTGGACATCTTCAAAAGAAGACTAGACGCCTGGCTCAGAACAATCCCCAATGAGCAGGGCGTACCTGGCTATGTGAGGTGGAGAGCATATATATATATATATATATATATATATATAATATACAGAGAGAGAGAGAATGGTATATACGTATACTTTACCTTCGGAAATTATTTACACGTTTTAGCGTCAAAAATTATAACTTTATTATTATTAAAACGATATTACAACTGATAAATGTCATTAATAGATATAACCAAATGCAAAATATGTTTTTTATATTCATTTCTTTGTCAAAATTCGTGGTACTTTCCTGTTATCCCGGACCCCAGATTTTTTGCCACATGCGGACGCCACTTGCCTAATTTCATTAACAATTTTTTTTTTAAATGTTAAGTAACTAACCTAATCTAACCCTGGTTATTCGGTGGGAGACATCATACCAAACGCTACTGATACTGTATCACCGATACAATTGTATCTTTATCGCCCATAAATTGTCTGATAATTATAATTGTATGTTATTGATAATATGAAGTGAAAATGACATTTATGAAGTGCAATTTATTGATAGCATAATCAGTGTGAAGTTGTATTAAAAATAAATGTTTTGTTTATAATACATGAAATGGGATTGTTTGTAACCAGTTTTCACATGTTCAACACTTACTCCCGCTGCTTTCAAAATAGTTGTGATTTTTTCAGCTGTAATTTGAACATCGTTGTCCATACGAATAAGGGAGGCATAAACACATGCTAAATCGTCTTTCGAAGCCATTGTAAACTATATTCAACAATTACATACGCAGTATAGTGATGCTGAAGAAAATTAGCGAAATACTCAGTCTTAATTTTCACTAAATAATGCTCCATCCAACTTCAACAGATTGTGCATGGTTTCGAAAACACCTGAAAAGTGTTTTGAGGATACAAGAATGTAAAAATAATTACCACCCATAACACGTAAGAAGAATAACTATCATAATCTTAAAAAAACCATTTTTCATGGCTTCCAAAATAAGGCAAATTCGAAAAAACCGTTGCTGCATTAACTCAACAAGATTGATTTAAAATAACTGTTCTTCTATTTATCAAATCTAAATTTATAAAGTAAATATTAATGAAAACCCAAAGTTTTGTCGAATAATTTTCAAATAAAATAAAAGTAAAAGAAATAGTAAAGTTTATTTTATTAAATAGGGATAACTAAAGGAAAATATACATAAAATGAATTGGTAGCGAAAAATAAAAATTAAAAATATAATATGAGTATAAACCTCATTTTTTATTCAAATGTTTGGCAATAAACGCATTACTTCGATAATGTTGAAGTAATGCGTGTATATATATATATTTATTATAATGTTTCAGACCAACAAAGACCCTAGGATCCACTCATGGCTGGTCTACCTAACTGTGTTCGTAATTGTGTATTGTGCATGTCCTCCGTGGTGGCGGAGGGGACCTACAATTTTACGTGGGTTCCGAACCACAAAGAACATAAGAACATAAGAAATTTTTATAGTGGGCACACTAGGGGCCACTTTGCCCCATCGAGGTGGCTCCACTATGTAAAAACTGCCTGTACATTGGCAACAACCAATTTTTACAAAACTAAATAATTATCGATTTAAAACTAATTAGTTATCAATTTAAAACTAAAGATAGAATCTCTGGATCCAGAGGATCAAGTCATAATAGACTACTATTCACAAATATATTACACTCTATAAGTGCAAAATTTTGCATATAGGTTCGCGTAACGGTAATTTTGCGTATAGTATGTCAGGGAAAGATTTAACAAGCGTAGAGCAGGAAAAAGATTTAGGAGTTATAGTCACTAGTGATTTAAAAGTAGCGAAACAAAGTACAGCAGCGGTCAATAAGGCGAACAAAGTGTTAGGTTTTATAGCTCGAAATTTTGAGTACAAATCGCGCGATATTATAGTTCCCCTTTATAAATCATTAGTTAGACCCCATTTGGAGTACGCGATCGAATTTTGGAATCCGCATATGCGCAAAGATATAGACAAAATCGAAAGAGTTCAAAGACGAGCAACTAAGATGATTCCGTCGCTTAGGTCAAAGTCGTACGAGGATAGGCTTAAGGAGTTAAAATTGACAACACTCGAGACTAGGAGGTTAAGGGGTGATCTAATCCAGGTTTTCAAAATTATGAATGGGTTCGATAACGTAGATAGAGATAGCTTTTTCGAAATTTCTCAATATAATAGGACTAGAAATAACGGGTGTAAGTTGACAAGTAGAAGGTTCGAGACAGCAGTTGCCAAAAACTTTTTACGCATAGAATAGTAAATAGCTGGAATAGTTTGCCGGTAGAAGTAATTAGTAGCACGTCTATAAACATGTTTAAAAATCGATTAGACGCATATGTTGATAGATTGGGTATAGTTTAAGGTAGTAAAATTAAGGCTTTGTGGGGATAGATCCCACAGCTCAACACAAGTGTTGTGGGATATAGGGAGGCAGCGTCTTGGGTTAGGGGATACTCTCTGTCCTTACACACCCCATTTAAAGAGATTCCTCTGCTGAGCGGTGCCCCCCATAGTACTGTGAGGTATTGAAAAACTCATGATCTTCACTTGCCCCACAAACACCTTTAAATGGGAGACCCAAGATGGGTGCACACACATTTCTACATTAGTACAGTCTTTACAGCCACACCTACCCTTTTCCTCGTAAGTGTATATATTGTAATGTAAAGTATATGGTTGTAAATTTTGACTTGGTCCACAATCGATATGGACCGTGACTTATATTTCGTGACAAGGTACTAGTATTGATGGATACCGTAATGAAATTGACTGGATTCTCTGGATCTGATATATTTGCATGTCGGTTATAAATAGATATAGAGTGTAACATATTTGTGGATAGTAGTCTATTATGACGTGATCCTCTGGATCCAGAGATTCTATCTTTAGTTTTAAATCGATAATTAATTAGTTTTGCTAAATTGGTCGTTGCCAATGTACACAGTGTACATGAAGTTGTTACATAAATTTCTTATGTTCTTGTGGTTCGGAACCCACGTAAAATTGTAGGTCCCCTCCGCCACCACGGAGGACATACACAATTACGAACACAGTTAGGTAGACCAGCCATGAGTGGATCCTAGGGTCTTTTTTGGTCTGAAACATTATAACATTATTATAACCGACATGCAAATATATCAGATCCAAAGAATCCAGTCAATTTCATTACAGTATCCATCAATACCAGTACCTTGCCAACCAAAAATAAGTCACAGTCCATATCAATTGCGGGTGCTACTGTAGTATGCGGTCTACCGTTAAGTTTCTACTGTAGTATGCGGTCTACCGTTCAAAATATTTAAAAGGAATTGAAAATGAATTGAAAGGAATTATATTTTAATTTACACAATTAAGGAATTATTAAAGAAGTTAAACATACTACTACCGCATACTTAACGGTAGACCACATACTACAGTACGCCCTTGATGATTGGTTAGGTTAAGTCGTGATATTTTCGTTAGTTTTAACGAAAATATCACGACTTAACCTAACCAATCGTCAAGGGCGTACAATTAACCTAATAATAAAATAATAAGAAGATAAGAAGCTATAATTAAAAGGTAGACCGCCGAATCGTAGGTAGACCGCATACTACAGTAGCACCCAATTGCGGACCAAGTCACAATTTACAACCATATACATTACAATATATATACTTAGGAGGAAAAGTGTAGGTGTGGCTGTAAAGACTGTACAGTAATGTAGAAATGTGTATGCACCCATTTTGGGTCTCCCATTTAAAGGTGTTTGTGGGGCAAGTGAAGATCATGAGTTTTTCAATACTTCACAGTACTATGGGGCGGCACCGCTCGGCAGAGGAATCTCTTTAAATGGGGTGTGTAAGGACAGAGAGTATCCCCTAACCCAAGATGCTGTCTCCCTATATCCTACAACATTTGTAAAACTATGTTTTCTTAAATATGTTCTACATCTTGGCTTAAATAATTTCATACTATGACCTCTAGTCTGGTTATTGTAATCTTTAATGAAAAGAGAATCAAACTCTATCTTATCCAACCCTTAATTTTACTACCTTAAAGTATACCCAATCTATCAACATATGCGTCTAATCGATTTTTAAACATGTTTATAGACGTGCTACTAATTACTTCTACCGGCAAACTATTCCAGCTATTTACTATTCTATGCGTAAAAAAGTTCTTGGCAACTGCTGTCTCGAACCTTCTACTTGTCAACTTACACCCGTTATTTCTAGTCCTATTATATTGAGATATTTCGAAAAAGCTATCTCTAGCTACGTTATCGAACCCATTCATAATTTTGAAAACCTGGATTAGATCACCCCTTAGCCTTCTAGTCTCGAGTGTAGTCAATTTTAACTCTTTAAGCCTATCCTCGTACGACGTTGACCTAAGCGACGGAATCATCTTAGTTGCTCGTCTTTGACCTCTTTCGATTTTGTCTATATCTTTGCGCATATGCAGATTCCAAAATTGGATCGCGTACTCCAAATGGGGTCTAACTAATGATTTATAAAGAGGAACTATAATATCGCGCGATTTGTACTCAAAATTTCGAGCTATAAAACCTAACACTTTGTTCGCTTTATTGACCGCTGCTGTACTTTGTTTCGCTACTTTTAAATCACCAGTGACTATAACTCCTAAATCTTTTTCCTGCTCTACACTTATCAACTCTTTCCCTGACATACTATACGCAAAATTACCGTTACGCGAACCTATATGTAAAATTTTGCACTTATCGACGTTAAATCTCATTTGCCATGTGACTGACCAATCAACGATTTTATTCAGATCATTCTGGATTTTACCTCTATCTTCGTCATTAATCGCCCTACCACCCAGCTTCGTGTCATCCGCAAACTTTGAAACTGTACTGACTAGGCCGACATCTAAATCGTTAATATACAGGGTGGGCGGAAAGTAGCTCCCTATTTTGGATTGGTAAAAAAATACGTATATTATCCATTTATTTCAGAAGAAATAATATGAAAAGGTAGGCATACATGGTAGGTTTTCTCTAAAATTCAATGTGGGCTCCAACTCTTTCCACCAGCTTCTGGAGCCGCCCAGGAATGGCGTCCACTGACTTTAGCAGGAACTCCGGCGGGATGGAGGACATGACTTCCCGAATTCGGTCCTCCAGTTCTTCCAATGTCCTCGGTTTGGTGCGGTAGACTTCTTCCTTTACCCACCCCCAAAGAAAGAAGTCGCACGGTGTCAAGTCGGGGCTCCTGGCTGGCCATTGATGTGGACCACGACGACCCATCCAACGCCCAGGGAAGTGGGCATCCAGCCACTCACGGACAACAAGAGCGAAGTGCGGAGGGGCGCCATCTTGCATAAATATCAGATCGTCGATGTTCTCCCATGTGCTGACAACCGGCCAGACCTCGTTTCGCAACATAGCAAGGTACCGCTCAGCATTCATGGTGTTGCGCAGAAGGAACGGGCCCACAACCTGATCTGAGGTCATACCACACCACACCGTTACACTGAACCGATTCTGCCGTTTTTCAGCGGTAACCGTGCGACTTCTTTCTTTGGGGGTGGGTAAAGGAAGAAGTCTACCGCACCAAACCGAGGACATTGGAAGAACTGGAGGACCGAATTCGGGAAGTCATGTCCTCCATCCCGCCGGAGTTCCTGCTAAAGTCAGTGGACGCCATTCCTGGGCGGCTCCAGAAGCTGGTGGAAAGAGTTGGAGCCCACATTGAATTTTAGAGAAAACCTACCATGTATGCCTACCTTTACATATTATTTCTTCTGAAATAAATGGATAATATACGTATTTTTTTACCAATCCAAAATAGGGAGCTACTTTCCGCCCACCCTGTATATAAGAAAAAGCAAGGGGCCCAATACAGAACCCTGAGGAACGCCACTCGCTACATTAGCCCAACACGACTCCGCTCCATCAATGACCACCCTCTGTTTCCTACCTCGCAACCACTTTTCTATCCAATTTATTACTACACCCCTGATTCCATGAGCCTTAGTTTTCTCAATGAGTCTTTTGTGCGGCACGGTGTCAAACGCTTTTTGAAAATCTAAATACACTACATCAACCGCCCGATGTCTATCGTAAACGTCAACCACGCTTTGAAAAAATTCTAAAAGATTAGTTAAGCAAGATTTATTTCGCCTAAAACCGTGCTGCGTATTTCTAAGTTATGCAATTCTAAGTGTTCGACTATACGATCCCTAATTATTGATTCCAGAGCTTACCTACAACAGACGTTAAACTGATTGGCCTATAATTTCCCGCCGCACCTTTATCGCCTTTCTTAAAGATAGGTGTTACGTTTGCTAACTTGAAATTATCTGGTACGCACTCCACAGAAATAGACGCATTAAAAATCTTTGTTAGCGGCATAACAATGCTATCTTTTAATTATTTTAGTTGTATGGGATATATGGAATTCGGCCCCGGTGATTTACGCGTTTTCATTTTATCAATATAGCGCATTACCTCCCCCTCACTAACCACAATATTACCCAAAATATTACCATTATCAAAAGGTATTATGTCTATGACCGTAGGGATATTCGTTACATCTTCTATAGTAAAAACTGACGTAAAGAATTCGTTTAGCAAGGTAGCCATTTCCTTGTTTTCAGAAACTAGATCTCCGTTAACATTTTTCAATGGCCCCAAGACACTTTTTACTGGATTTCTATTGTTAACGTATTGAAAGAATCGCTTGGGGTTTTCTTTACCGTCACGAGCTATGGAGATTTCAAATTCGCGCTTGGACTTTTTTAATTACACTTTTCGCTTCACGCCTTAGAGATATGTAGTTGTTTCGTAACCACAAATTGTCTTTATCCCACTTATGTAGCCTATAAGCCCTATCTCTACTCTTTATAATGTCTCCTACTCTAGAAGTAAACCACAAGGGCTTGTTATTTACTTTCGCACGCTTAATTTTGTACGGTACACATTCCTCATTTATAGTCCTAAATAGTGTTTCAAACGATTCCCACACTAGTTTTGCGTTGGAGCTCCCCATTACGTTTACCCAATTGACGTGTGACAATTTATTTCGAAATTTACAAAAGTTTGCGTGCTGGAAGTGGGGGAATTTTAGTCGAGTTAGCTGGTTTCGAGTAACTTACTGATAGGACAAACTCTACCATATTGTGATCGCTATTGCTTAACGGTTCTATTACTTGAAGATCAGTAATTAGCCTATCATCCGTAGTTATTACTAAATCTAAAATACTGTCCAACCTCGTAGGTTCCCCAACCTTTAGAATAAGAAAGCTATCCTCGCGAAAATTAACTAAACGATTACCTTCCGCGTCTCCCTGCATTGTATCGTAATTCACGTTGGCGCAATTAAAGTCACCCATAAGTAAAGCCTGCTCACTACCTATTATTCTCTTTAGTTCACGATATAACGCTTCGTCCGTATCAGCTGTTTAATTAGGGGGGCCTATATATAACCACAACAAGAAGTTTGAAATCGTTCAATTTAAGTTCTGCTATAGTCGAATCTATTGGTTCTGGAATTGTGTGCTTTACTTCTACAACGTTCGCAATATTATCTTTGATATACAACATAACACCGCCTCCTCCACTACCTATTCTGTTTTTAACAAAAAGTCTATAACCTCTAATTTGATACTCCCCTACAAAGTCACGTGTTTCAGTGCTAAGCCACGATTCATTTATCGCAATTAAATCAGTCTTTACAAGCAATTAAAGAAAAACTGCGTTTATTTTATTTCGTAAGCTACGAGCATTTAAGGATAGAACCTTCAAATTGTTTGTAATTGCGACACCTTCGCGAGCGCAGGGGAAATTTGTGGAATTTACGCTGGGACCGTTCGAGTTATGGCAGCCTGAAACGAAGACAGTATTATGAAATAGTCTCCCTAAACGCGCAGCTCCAACGTCATTAAGATGAAGTCCATCTCCGAGGAACAAGTCCCTTCTGCCGTAAAAACTGTTCCAAAAATTCGCAAAAGGCACTCCTTCCTGTTGGCAAAGAGACTTTAGGTTATTGTTAATATAGGTCGCCTTGCTGTAGAAATCGTTAGGTTGGATAATTCGAGGAAGTATACCTGTTAAAACAATCTTATTAGTTTTTTCCTTTAATCGCTCTAGTAAGTCCCTGTACCTAGCCAGCAGTTCTTCCGATCTAGAATTTAAAACGTTATTAGTACCGACATGAATAACATACGTTGTGTCCTCGGCGGTACCGTCTGTAAAATGGTCAACACTATTAGTTATATCCTCCACCCTTGTACCAGGGTAGCAGTAACGGCGCCTACGACGAGGGTTTCTCCCACAGAATTCCTCGAGCTGCCCTCGAACAATGGAATCGCCAACGAGTCGTATTTCCGGTTCATCAGAATCTTCGAAACCTAAAACAGAAAACTTATTGTTTGTTATTACTGGTAGACAATCTTAGTTTTCTCAATGGGCTCCATTACGCACTCGAACGAAGGGTTGGGAACTAGGGAAGAGAGAGGGCTATTAGTACTATTTATATTATTAGTAGAAACTGAGGCAGGAGGGGTCGTAACTGGAGTCTCAAGGGATTCTAATTTTGCCGTCAGGAGCATCACGTTTTCTTCAAGCCTCACTCTGGCCTCCCTCTCACGTTCTAACTCGTTCCTCAGGACTTCCATGCTTGAGCACAACCTGCAAACTAACTGCTCATTATTATTAGCTATTGTAAACGCGTAAGCGGCAAATTTCCCTTCACAGCGACTGCAAGTACTTGACGGGGGTGCCATGCTTTAATTAGTTAAAAAACAAAAAAAACAAAAATAAAACGAGCGTTTGGAAATTAATAAATTACAACGTAGGTCTACCGCGTGCTTATTGTACCGTCACCTGCGCAAACCCGCAAAAATGTTCTTGAAACGCAGAAACAAGTTCTTGTAACACAAATTTATACTAAATGAATATATAATTAAGCTACCGACGAAAGATCTGTAAAAGAAAGAGTATTAATAACACTGGTCAACACTCATTTTATTGCCAATCATATTAGAGTGATTTTGGGGTAACTTTGTGGTGCTGATTCCGAATATGACATCGGTTTTGTTAGATTGGCTCTAATTTATGAGATAATTGGTACCCCATTGAAACACGTAAAAATGCAAAAAATTTAATGTTCAGGCGGAGCCTACTTACAAATCGCATTGAAATTGTCTCAAATCATACAAAAGTAAACACATGAAATACATAATGGCATTTTATTTGGTCTCACCATCTAGAATGTTCCGGTAGTTTCCCATATGCACGCGTTATGGTTACGTTTCCTATTAATTGAGGGTATTCATTATCTCAAGAACTAGAGCCAAATCGGAAAAACTACTTTCATTTTGGAATTCAGCAACCCCAAAATACCCTAAATTCGTACGAATTTCCTTGACAACGAAAAAACATTTTTTTTGTTGACCTGTGTAATACTTATCTGATCGCGATTCGACCGACTTTTTTCCTTTTTTCCCACGTTGTGTGACCACACTCTACCTGATCTCCCGAAGGAAGGGAAAATGAACCTTATTTTCTGATAGATTTGAAAAACAAGCAAGGGAAAATGAACCTTATGACTCCTCGTTTTGATAGTTTTGGAAAACAAAACAAGGCAAGCCACGTGCACTAGCCTTCGTTTAATCAAATAATATAGTACTGAATAAAGTCAATAAATGAAATATATTCGTTAATGAATGATTAGCAACACGAAGTAATTTAGTCAAGAATGCACCAAACACTTTTTTTTTAAAGACACCTCAACGAAAAACACTTATTCAGTTGATAACACTGGACACTCGATAAAACACGTCTGTTCACAAGGAAAGACTGATCACTTGATCACAAGGAAAGACTGATCACTTGGTTCACAAGGAAAAACTGATCACTTGAGAAAGACTGATCACTTCACTTCCCATATATATATATATATGGGAATGAACTCAGAATGGTTCCCTGAGGTTTTTGTGTATCATATATATATATAAAGAACGACGCTTGTGTAGAATGCTCCTCTACACAAACGTCGTTCTTTACATTAATTATACTGTGTTGTACAAATGAAACATTTATTTGAATAAACAATGAGGTTTATAACATGTATATTATATTTTTTATTTTTATCCTTTGCCGTAAATTCATTTTATGTATATTTTCCTTTAGTTATCCCTATTTAATAAAATAAACTTTACGATTTTTTTTACTTTTATTTGAAAATTATTTCACAAACCTTTGGGTTTTTATTTCCATTTACTTCTAAATTTAGGTTTGAAATATAGAATAATTAATTTAAATCAACCGGATTGAGTTATTTCAACTGTGTTATCGTTATTTATAAAATTTATATTTTGAAAGCCATGAAAAATGTTTTTTTAAGACTATGATGTGGTTATTCTTGTTATGGGTGGTAATGATTTTCACATTCTTCTATCCTCAAAACACTTCTCGGTTTTTTCGAAACAATGCACATTTTGTTGAAGTTGGGTGGACCACTGTTCAGTGAAAAGTAAAACTGACTTTCACTAATTTTCTTCAGTATCACTATATTGCATGTGATATCGTTCAATATATTTTACAATGGCTTCGAAAGACGAATTAGCGTGTGTTTATGCCTCCCTTATTCTTATGGATGATGATATTCTAATTACAGCTGAAAAAATCAACAATTTTCAAAGCAGCGGGAGTAAGTGTTGAATATGTGAAAATTGGTTACAAAACATCCCATTTCATATATTATAAACAAAACATTCATTTTTAATACAACTTCACACTGATTATGGTATCAATAAATTACACTTCATAAATGTCATTTCTACTTCATATTATCAATAATATAATAATTATCAGACAATTTGCGGGGGATAGAAGATACAATTGTATCAGTGATACAGTACCATTGACATTTGGTATGAAGATGTCTCCCACCGAAGAAAACCCTAACAAACACCTAAATCATTAAAATCTGAACCCCGACAGGAGACTTAAACACAGGAACTTTTCAAGAACAGCCCGATTTTCTACCAGTATAGGCTACCTTGCTCGTGGGCAAGTAGATACATGATGATGAAGTTATAAAAGAAAGGAATAAAACTGAACGAAACTATTTAGGAGGTCCAGTCCCTAAATTAGCGTTCAGTCACTTCATGATCGCGTAGGACGGCTATGGGACACCTGACCTCTGATCTTTCTGCTACATCTGATTGGGGCAGAGAAAACCTTATGGTTTTCAGTGCCTCAAAAACTCGGTTCCTTCATCTGTCTACTCGTCACAATCTTCCACACAACTATCCCCTTACCGTCAACAAACAAGTCAGTCCTTCCTCTTCTCTTAACATTGTTGGCGTTTCCTTTTGTCGTGATCTTTCCTGGAAAGATCAAATATATTCGCTTTCAAAAATAGCTTCAAAGAGGTCACGTGTGCTGTACCGCCTCCTCGGTTTCGTCACCCCGATTCAGATGGCATCTCCGTACAGGGGTCTTGTTTGCCCCTGTATAGAGTAAGCTTCTCATGTGTGGTTGGCTCAACTCACACAGCCGTACTTGACCCGGTGGAATCAAAGGCTTTTCGTCTCATTAATTCCCCGCCTCTTATTGATTGTCTTCAATCTCTCTCTCTCTCTTCGCCGCAATGTTGCCTCACTCTCTCTTTACTATCACTATCATAACGGACATTGCTCTTCTCAACTCTCTAACTTCATGCCTCCTCCTTTAAGGAGAGCACGAAGTACCAGACTTTCCACACTCTCTCATTCCTTTTCTGTCCAACTCTCTAACCGTCTAACGGAAGGGTTAATCGGTATTTTCAATCTTTCTTCTACTCAACCGGTCAACTCTGGAACAATCTTCCTCAGTCCATCTTTCCCCCTGTCTATCACCTCCCATCTTTCAAACGCAGAGTATCTAAGTATCTCGAAAACCTCGGACCTTCATTTTAGTTCTCTTCTCCTCCTATGGGAGGGGCGCTTTTCCGGGCATATGCCCTTGGACCCTCCTTCCTGCACTCAAAAAAGCACTCTGCCTATAAATTATGGCAGCATAGTATTACCAGTGAACATACAGCAATTGTAAAAGTTACTTTGACAAATTCAATTCACTCATAAAAACCTCACAAGAGGATCGTTACCGTCCTTAACCCTTTAATGCCCAGTGTGTGAAATTTTCATCGTTAACTTTGGAAGCAATTTTAGACCTTATTTATAAGGTTATAAGGACGATTTTTGCATCAACTGATTCCGCCTACTTTTCGACTTAATTTGGGTATGAAAGGGTTAAAAGAGTGAATAATGTCAAATCGAAAAGGACTGTAGAATACTTTGAAGGCTTTAGTTAATGCCAAAACCGAAAAGACAAATCCCTTATCTTCGCTACCACAGAACGAAATTTTTTTCACTGATACCAAAACTATAGCTAATTTATTAAACAATTTCACTTAAAAAGTAGGAAGCAATACGACGGCCTATTTCAGACACTCTCTATCACCAATATATGATGCCATAACCAGGGATGGGGTCAAATACGTATTTGTATTTGTATTTACAAATACACAAAAATGGATATTTGCATTTGTATTTGAGAATTTAAAAAGCTGCATATTTGTATTTGAATTTGTATTTGAGCCTTTTATTTGCCGTATTTGCTTCAAATACAGTCAAATACACTAATGTAATATAACTGTGCATATAACTACAAATTGATATGAACAGTAAAAATCAAACATTGAGAAATACGAATTTATTTTCTTTAATTATGCAAAAGTGCAGAAATATCAAGAAGTGTGAAATAATTTTCTCTAATGAAAATAATAAACAAGAGGAATTTGTTACTTTTCTTGCCTTGGTGTGAAAATGAAGTCTACTTTCATAAGAGCCAAAGTATTGCAATGTTAAGTTTTATACAATAAGTACTATACCAGTATTGTCTTACTTGAGGGGTAGCCGAAGTCAAGTAAATATTATCCGTTTATATTTAGGATGAAATTGGTACGAAATTTGCAAATACAGTAAAAATTGTTTTTGCATTTTATTTGTATTTGAAGCTTCATATTTGTATCTATATTTGTATTTGGGCAATTGTATTTGACCCCATCCCTGGCCATAACCCACACCAAATACGTTCTTTTTTCGATACATTTGATTTTACCACTTTTTAATTATACTATTTCTAAACTTTTTTCATTTGTAAT
This sequence comes from Bathynomus jamesi, assembly GCA_023014485.1. Lineage (NCBI taxonomy): Eukaryota > Metazoa > Arthropoda > Malacostraca > Isopoda > Cirolanidae > Bathynomus > Bathynomus jamesi. The sequence goes on from JAJOZX010000667.1 coordinate 951,903, forward strand.
GACAGAAATTAATCGAATCTTATTATTAGTCACTGTAAGTAATTATGTTTTTATTTTTACTAATTAAACCAAAACTATGAACCCTGTAAATTTTCTTTCATTATTAATGAATTTTGGGTACTACTTACCTTTCTGGGTCCGACGTATATTCCAACTAAAATAACCTTTTCGGTTCCCAACATATATTACTGCGTCACTGAGTGCGAAGTTTGATGCAGGTGTGATACAGTTTGAAAAATGTCCTCACCTCGCGAAAAAGAGAGATTCGGCTGGGAAACTGATCCATCAAGATCCCATGAAATGGTGGATGGAAATGGGAGGAGAATTAAAAGAGGCAGCCTCGGTAGCATTGTCTAGTCCGTGCGCGCAAGTTAGCTTTGAAAGATTGTCCTCCGATGTAAGCTTCATTCTGAACCCGCAAAGAAATTCTCTTTCGTAATCATTATTAGACGTAGTATTGTGTTTGGGATCGAACGGTGTTGGGGAATAAAGTCTTCTCAAATAAAATAGTGTAGAATAGTCCTAATAAAAATATTTCAGTTAAGAACCATATATACAGTATATATATATATATTAGGGTGGCCCTTATTTCGTCACTTTTTATTTTTTTCTTTCTCACCCCTTCATTAGATGCTTCCTATTGAGAAAGTTTTTCACGCAGACTTTTATAGCGTTTGGACAATATTTAGTGCGTGCTCAAGCTGTCCGAAATTTTAAGCCTCCTAACTCCGTAGTTGCCTTTTATAATACATTACGGATTCACTCACACTCAAATCCAGTATTCATTTAATATAAAAAAGTTGTACAATTAGTATTTATTAATATATTTCTAACAAGAAGCTTGGTTGCTATTAAAATTTTACTTAATTTTGTGAACGAGATGTATAAAATTAATAATCTTTACATATATAGTGGATATGACCGCTACCCTGGAACATCATTCCAATGCAGTTCCGCGGCGATGAAACTCAAAATAATGTGATTTGAGTTTGGCACGACTTTGCAGATAATCAAATTTAGCTTATTAGATCCCCATATCGTTTGCAAAGCCCCCCATCTTTTTTTTTTTTTTTATTTATTTCATTCAATTAATACAATATTTTTATACAACAAAAAATACTTTTATTAAAATTAAAGGTGATAAGAAATTGAACTGAAAAGTTAGCACAACACAACCCTTATTTAAAGGTTGCAAGAAGAGTTTCATATGCCTTTGAGAATGGTATCCTTCTTGAAATTGGGGTACTTCTTCCGATGCTCTTGGACAATTTGAACGACAAACTGGGTCTGTTCTTCATTCTTACTGAGGAGTCTATTATATTCCTGCATCAATGCAACTCCCCTTTCAGCAGTGTCATTCACTACTCGAAGATCTTTGACCACTGATCACTGACGCGATGGTAAAGACCGCATCACGGTCACTAGTTTTAGTGCGATCCAACGACGAAAGAACTTCTGGATGGAGGATATTCTTGCGGCCTCTTTGTGGATGAGGTGATGACACTACGACTCCTCCAACAGCTCCTTCATTCTCTGAATCCGTGGTGTTCTCCCCTGTGGAAGATGAAGAAGATTCCAGGACGATTTTTCTGTTAAGTACGAGATTCTCTTCATGTCTCTTCTTAAATTCATCATTCCGAATTCGCTTCTTCGTAGCTGCTTCCTCCTTTTTAGCCAAAGTCATATCAATTCCAGCAATGGAGCCTCTTCTGCCCTTCTCTCTTTGTGCCAAAAGGAACTCTTTATCCTCCTCATTCGTCATCGACACCATAGCATTTTGGTGAGCAACGTCGAAAAGGTCATCAAACCAGGATTTCAGCTCTTGTTCTTTCTTCCTTTGTGTATGCGTCTTGCGGGACTGATTTGTTTACAAAAGATCCCACTTCTTCATCAGACTCTCCAACTGTTTCACTGCATGTTGAACTGGCCGCAGTGGAATCCTCGCCTTCTTCCAAAAAGTCTCCACTTCCGCTATCGTCAACTGAGCAGCCTTGTGCTTATTCTTAATCGACTGAAGCAAATGTAGATAGAACCTCATAACATCCCCATTACTTGGCAATTTTGCACCTGATAAACAATTTTGAGTATGTTCAAGCAAATAAACCGCATGTTTTTTTCGAGTTCCACTAACCATCATAAAAACATTTATATACCTAGATAAAAAGAAAGCGTAATAGCATTTAGCATATAAGAACATAAGATCATCGCTACTATTTGTTTCAAATTAACCATATATAATATGGCAAGTCATATAATAAGCAAATTCTATCGATAACCCATCACGCCTATTTGATAATATATGAGAGAGTCAAGAGAGAAAGTTTGAAGTCCTTCAGCACACCCTATATATACTTATATCTCACTAAAATTTTGTGTGTTATTTTCTAGTGACATAGAATCCAATTGAAGGGTGAGAGGAAAAAAAATCGTAACTTAAAATTTTAGCACCATTTAAGGCCCACCCTAATATATATATATATATATATATATATATATATATATATATATATATATATATATGTGTGTGGGTTCTAAGCTCGTGCTCTTTGTGCTCGTTTGTCCGTGCTTGTTCCAAGAGGTTTCACGTGCGCCCTCCCGGCCCTAGCACCCAAGGATGATGGGGCTCGACCTTGCAGTCCTTGGTCTTTTTCCACTTCGACTGTCCCCTCCACCCTTTCTTTTTCCTCTGTCTTTCTTCTCACTTTTTCTTTGTTTTTCCGCCGAGATATGCCCTTTTAAATAGACGCGAATCGGTTCTTCCCGAACTTAAAAAAGATATACTGTGTATATATATATATATATATATTCAAAATAAAAAAAATCAGTTAAAAATTCAGAAATCTCTTTCCTGTCTTGCCACAACTTTCAATCTAGATTCTAGGAGAAATAAGTATAGGGTATGCCGCTATATCAATATCTGTTTTAAAGGAGTTCACAGAATATGTTGCCCTCAAAATAAATATAAAGGCAATATTACTACCAAATTACTTTAATTATTTCATATTATCGGTTTTATTTTTGTTTTTTAAGATAAACAAAGTACTTAATTTTAATGCAAGATGATGATAATTTCTATTTGAGTTCACTCAAAAAAATATAGAATTTGTTTTCACAAAATTAAAATTTAGAATAAGGGGGCTGAAGAGAACAATCATACATCGTAATATGCCCCTTAGCAATGCATGTATAACTATACCTAGTTACTATTAAATATTAATACAATTAATAAACCTATTTTCAAACATTTCCAAAATCGGATTAATTAATATATATGGTTAGGCTACTACCGTATAGCCATATAATGTTTTACTATGTTTCAGAAAACATGTTAATGTAGCTACGGTAGCAGTCTTATTACCTATCCTATACCAGATTAGGACCTTTTCCAGTTTGTGTACCGTTTTTCATATAATTTATTTTTGATTGGTCATACAACCGCCGTCGATTATAACAACTTTTTAAGAGAGGTAAGTTCTTGATAACCTAACCTAACCTAACGTAACCTAACCTTCTGTTTTACTCTATGCTGTGCCTAACAGAAGCAAAGAAACACTAGAAAGTTGCATAAAAGCCAACATTCTGCCTGGATCTACTATTATTAGTGATATGTGGAAATCTTACGATCAAACTGATAAAATCTCACATAGTAAATAGCTGGAATAGTTCGCCGGTAGAAGTAATTAGTAGCACGTCTATAAACATGTTTAAAAATCGATTAGACGCATATGTTGATAGAAAGGGTATAGTTTAAGGTAGTAAAATTAAGGCTTTCTGGGGATAGATCCCACAGCTCAACACAAGTGTTGTGGGATATAGGGAGGCAGCGTCTTGGGTTAGGGGACACTCTCTGTCCTTACACACCCCATTTAGAGAGATTCCTCTGCCGAGCGGTGCCCCCATAGTACTGTGAGGTATTGAAAAACTCATGATCTTCACTTGCCCCACAAACACCTTTAAATGGGAGACCCAAAATGGGTGCACACACATTTCTACATTACTGTACAGTCTTTACAGCCACACCTACTCTTTTTCTCGTAAGTGTATATATTGTAATGTATATGATTGTAAATTTTGACTTGGTCCGCTATCGACATGGACCGTGACTTGATGGATACCGTAATGAAATTGACTGGATTCTTTGGATCCGATATATTTGCATGTCCTTTATAAATACATATAGAGTGTAACATATTTGTGGATAGTAGTCTATTATGACTTGATCCTCTGGATCAGAGATTCTATCTTTAATTTTAAATCGATAATTAATTAGTTTTAAATTGATAATTATTTAGTTTCGTAAAAATTGGTCGTTGCCAATTTACCGGCAGTTTTTACATAAATTTCTTATGTTCTTGTGGTTCGGAACCCACGTAAAATTGTAGGTCCCCTCCGCCACCACGGAGGACATACACAATACACGAACACAGTTAGGTAGACCAGCCATGAGTGGATCCTAGGGTCTTTGTTGGTCTGAAACATTATAACTATAAATCACAGTGAAAATTTTGTCGATCCAGTGACCGGTGCCCACACTCAGCAGATAGAGAGCACCTGGAGTAGAAAACGATACATAAACTGGAAAACGTCCCCAGATTATAATTATTACATTTTTAATAATGGACCCGACCCAGACCCGGGTCATATACTGAAAGACCCGACAGGACCTGAAAGTGAACTTTCGGGTCCGGGTCCGGACCCGGACCAGGACCCCGAGAGTAAATTAGAAAAATGACCCACATCCGGACCCGACCCGAAAGTGATAGACCAGCACAGCCCTGATATATTATATATATATATATATATATATAATATATATTAATATATATATATACAGAGTCATGCAAGAAGTAAATAGACACTTCATTTTATGGTAAAATGTATGCATCCAAATTTTTTTGCCATTATTATGACTAATATTCGTTTCCTTTTTTTAGATTGTAATATACCCATCCTAGAACATGCCTCGAACACAAGATTCCAAAGAAATTTCTGACTTTCAACGAGGACGGATTGTTGGTCAATCTGAGGGTGGACTGTCCCAGCGACAAATAGCTAGGAATCTCGGAATACCCCTTTCTACTATTAACAGAATAATAGTCCAATTTAAAGAAAAGGGAAAACATCAATTGAATCACGACCTGGTCGACCTGGGCCTTCTGACAGATATCTTCGTTTTGTTCGAAGATCTGTTGAGAACAACCCTCGTTTAAAAGCTTCAGAAGTGGCAGAAAAACTCAAAATTAGCCCAAGAACAGCAGTAAATTATCTTCATCAGCTTGGTTATTATGAACGTGCAGCTATATCTTGTGTTCGAGGCATGTTCTAGGATGGGTATATTACAATCTAAAAAAAGGAAACGAATATTAGTCATAATAATGGCAAAAAAATTTGGATGCATACATTTTACCATAAAATTAAGGGTGTCTATTTACTTCTTGCATGACTCTGTATATATGGAGGGCTTTTTTTTTTAGCGGGACACGCCACCTTTTATTTTCAACATACAGAAGAAAGTTTGATGTTTTTATTTTCATTCCAATTTTATTTATTTATTGGGGGGGGGGGGGTACACGACATAATTTTAGGAATTTGAAGGAG